>DWON01006381.1:0-13918 GCA_018251015.1 Phocides pigmalion okeechobee
AACTGAAGTTTTATTTAAGGATGGACGCGGATGCGTTCCTACTCTTGAGGACTAAGATGGTCGCCTCCAATAGTGTGAATCCGGCAACCACACCAATCGTGATTTTCATTTAATTATATTATGCTTTTTATGTGTTTCTTTATTAACAAACCTCACAAGTTAGAAATTTGTTTAGTAATGAGTACAACGATAGAATTTCTATTCGAAATTTATCCAGATTAATTTTATGGTGGTGATTTCGAATCGAAAATCTATGCATAGAATTGTCTCAGTCACCGCAGAGGTTAGTTACACCCGGCTTTAACTAAACGTCAAGTTGATTAATCGCCATTTCCCCCACGTTATTAACATGGTAATGGTGCGCGAATCGCTTTCTTAGCGATACTTAATGATAGTGGATTTGTGGGATGATTGCGCGGATAAAGTCTGACTGCGGGCACGGTGCGGGTACAGCTTAGGTTATCTACTGGTTACAGGTAACGTAAACCAGTTACGTAATGTGCTTACACTGACTGAAGTTTCATTTACATATAGATTTAATAACGAAACTAACTCAAGTTTGGAAGTAAATACCAGCCTCTGAGGTTTTTGTGGATAAGTTTGGACTTTCAATAACATTTGAACGAGTTTCGGCTAAGCTCAGCATGAATGAAAATCGTCTGAAAGAAGAAAAATGTTTAACAAATGAATCATTTCTTGTCAATTTGAAAGTGATTGAAATGGAATAAAATATGAGATGATGATATGAATTGATATAGAGTGGAGACTAGTTTTACACGAGTGAAGTGTTGAGTCAATTTGGTGTGTCAAAAATGATGCTAGAGAAAGTGAAGTAAGGTATAATATAAAGGTACAATATAAAGATAATTTAAGCGATGAGAGGAGAGCTGTTTTGGGGTGAAGCAAAGTGAGGCATGGTCAGGCATTGTGAAATAAGATGAGTTGAAGCGAGGCGAGACGACATTATTTACCTTACCACCATTTTCTTTCAGCCTAAAAGAGTAGCGAAAGAAAAAGAAGAGTAGAAGACTAGCATGCAGTTTACCTCATCTTAAATGGCCATGGACATTCCCATTTGACCTCATATATATAAAAAGATCTATCGGAAGTTGTATCTACATATATGTGTTGCTACCCCTGAGCTAACCGCATTTTTTCAATCGCAACACAAGAATTGCTTCACGGAATAGTTCTTCGATCGAACTACCTATAAATAGCTTTATCACCCGTCAAAACCATCACGTTTTATTTTACATAATATGCATAACGATTTTGACAAAGTATAATTTATCTCTTACTTGCGGTGAGAAGAAAGGTGGATAATACATAATTTAATTACATAAGAATTTCGTATAGTACTGCCCTTTTTCAGTCGTTTCTTGATAAAACCCATAATGAAATAAGTTTAATAATATGCCTGTGTAATGAGTTAGTATTTAGGTCCTTTGTTTCATACGAGATTGGTTAAGTTTAATTGAAAAAGTTCAATGAAATAACTGACATAAGGAAGAACTAAAAAGCGTGACTCTGTAATATTACGTGTAGTTATACTCATGTGAATCAACATGGCACGATACTTCTCCCAATTAACTTCCACATAAAACACTAGAACGTCATTCACAACTCCACCGCGCTAAAAGGTGCTCGACAAGCCAAAATATTTGCTCACCTAACGTCCCGTAGGACTGTTGTTTCTATGAATAAAATAACAATTATAAGTGATCCCGTCCCCGCGCGTGCCTAATTCCCTTTGAAACAATATTCATCTGCGGGCTCTCGAATACGACTCACAACCGAAACTATTCTTTAATAAGTTACAACTATTACTTATTTAAGAATAACTTTTAAAAATATTTTAATATTATGAAACAATTTAAACCACGTTTAATTAACGTTGCTGGTGATAAGTGGGCTGGTTCATACATTGCGCAGAAAATTGCGATTGCTATTCAGCGCCATTTGCAGCCATCGTTTTTTGCACCAATTCATGTAAGCACAATATCCCTGTAGATTGCATAGGTTATGAATTTATTATAATGAATTTTAAGGTATTCTGTTTTATATTTCTATGTTAAAAAATAAGAACATGCAAACTACCTGATATCAAATAGTCAAAGAAGCCCAGGAAAACAAAAATATACAACCTAAAATAGAACTGAAATCCTACCTGAGATCGGTCATAAGTGCGTATTCTTGAAGACTAAGATGGTTGGTTGCCTTGCTTGTAAACGTAGTCGGCAACTGCACCTCTCCAATCGAAACTGAAAAGTTGCTTCACAGCGGATAATGAGGACAGCGTTAGTACTACAGGGGTATTTCTCGGTTGAACTATTGTCCTACTACCTGTCAAAAGGGACTAGTACGATGAAGTATTTTAAAAGTATAGTTGTTAGATCGAAATATTTGTACAGATATCTGTACACAATACGCCAGTAATTAATTAATTCTACATTACACTGAAATGCCATAATATACATGCTCTGCAGTGTTGATTAGTAGTGTTAATTAACAATTGGGTAATTGATAATCTCAGCTGACAAAATTGGATAAACTGTTCGACCGTGTGTTTCACGTACATATTAATATAAGTTTATTCTGTACGTCATTCCTCGCGTTATTTGATATGGGATTGCGTTTCGTTGTCGAAATTTAGTTTTGATGGCACCCACGATGATAAGTACGAGGGTGTAAGATTAACCGGGTTTGGAATTAAACGTTTCTAAATTAGTTTGCGTCTATCAGTTTTATGAAAGTTAGAAATTGTTTTACGATTGTTTGTCGTATCGTTGGATCTATTAATTGATGTTTTATTGATCTTAATCGTAAATTTTATCAAAACATAAAATGGCAAAGAAATTGAGTTAGTGTTCTTATTTCTTAGAAGTGGCTACGCATACGTGATCAACTTGGAATATGACTTCTGTTCTATATAGCGTCAATTATAGCCCTGTCCATAGGCAGAAGCGATTGCTTATGATTAGGTACCTAAACTTGATGCACATTTGCTTTTTCACTTTCAAAAAATGTATATATTATATAAAAATATTTAGCCCTGTGTTGTTAGTACGAACTTGACTTGTAAGGTAGAAATATCAATGCGTTATAAGATAGAGTCGTAACGATAAACCGATTAATGCGACGTTGATCGCGATGAGCCTACGTAGCAGTAAAATAACCGCGCAAAGCATAAAAAGACAGCAGTAAAGCTGGTTGTAAAGTTGTTTTTGCTTAAACTTGCTTTTATGGACGAATAACCATAAAGAGAGAAGTTTGCCGAACGATAGACGATTGACGATAACTGAACGGCACCCATCTGTCTTCTGAGACGAAAAGTTACTATAATTCACGCTAACGTTAAGATAATACCGACGTACCAATATATTCGTAGTTTATGTTGACTTGTTTTTTATTTTGTTGTTGTTTATTTGTTTTTATCTTTTACTCTGTACACGACTATTAAAGATAACTTAAAAAAAAAACGATATTATGAATTAAATGCTAAATTGTACTCAGGCAAAGTTCGTCTATTGGGTATAAAAATAGTACAAAATAAACCCCTTTAAACCTAAATTTAGTCATTTTTTATTAAAAAAAATAAGAATAATATATCTCAAATTGAGGACAGCTGTATAAGCAGAAAAAAACTGGGCTATAATATGGCGGATAACTGCTTTTAATTTATTATAATAATTCTAAAAACATATTATTTAAACTTAAAATAAACTTTTAAATACTTTTATACATCACGCTCTGATCGAAGATATATATTCGAAAACCAATAAGAATCAGTAAAAAATATGATTTTATGAAATACATGCATATACTTATTAAGATATAAATCTAAGGAATTTCAAAAAAATAATGGATATATAAGTTACGTAACATGACAAAATAGAAAACATGATAAAACATGGCATGATGATCGTTACGTGTTACGTTATTCTACGTTAGGTACTGTTATAGTACAATAGCTATAGGTACAAAATGACCGCCGGCACGAATACCTATTCAATTCCCACTTATCTCATTTATTGATAAGCGGTTACCATCAAAAGCCGGCGAACATTCTTTTTTCTCGTCGAAACCTCCCCTCGCGGTAAATGATCGAGTCGCTTATTATTTGGCGTGTGCACAAACATTTAGCACCCTTATCTTGGCTATTAAAGATACGGCTTCATTACACGCCGTAGAAAAGGTTGCGAAATACACCGCTTTTGTGTTCCCCGCTGTCTGAAACCTTCTTTTTCGACAATTATTTCTTTTGTTTATGAATGTTTGCTTTATATAGGTTTTTCAATAACCTTTTTGTGTTCATAACAAAAAAAGACGTTACAAGTTTGCTAAATTGTGTTATTTGATTTTGCTAACAATAGATGTTGATTAGGAAATTATAATAATTTAAGCGGCAAAGTATACGACATTGTAAAATGTATGATTCAGAAAAAAAAAACAAAGAATATGTCTAAAGAATATTATGACAAGTCAGGCATTTTAGTGGTTTTATTGGGGATGGGTGGTTAATGGATACATTTATAGGTGAGGCGACCTGAGGCGAGGTTCTGTCTGGGGTCAATTATTTGGTCACTGTTGCGCATGAACATCTGTTACCCACAGCACACACTATTCTAACTGAAGTCGATCACATATGTGCCATCCCTGAGGACAAAGTTGCTCGCCTCAGACGTGCGGATTTTAGTCCTTACGAAAGATGTCTTTGACACATTTAAGATTAATTCAGAATGTCTATAATACAATATCTTATTACTGTTCAATTAATAAAGTATCTATCCAACCGAAATTATGCTTATATTCATGTAGTAGAAGACATAGTAAGTTGACATTATCTTTGACTGTTTCACGTAAGGTTGACTTTTATTGAACAATATTATGTAAGTACGGAGCTGCATGTGAAATGTCGCATTTTATTTCATTATTTATTGTATCAAACGGGAATTTTACGTCATTTTTACGCTCCCGCTGCCATTTAGATAAAAAGCTGACGCTCATTTCCTAAACGACGGCCGACGGTATCTCATGCGGTTGGTTTGTGTTTTCATCAGCTCATTATTAGCCCACTGCTGGGCACGGAGACCTGTGAACCAGACGAAAAGAGGTAGTTCACCACACTGCTGAATTGAGGGAAGGGGAGGGAGGGAGGGACTTTATATGCCTTTGAGACAACTATTAGTCGCGCCGGTTATCTCACGATGTTTTTTCTTCCTCGATAGGGCAAGGGATGAAGAATTTGTGATAGGAACATAACTTTCAAAGCGGGGAAATTATAATATATCAGGGATACGAACTCTCCGTTCATCGTATAAGGTGGCAGATATTAATTAACCACTATTTTACGTGAGAAATCCATGATAGATACTCACGCACGGGGGCGAGTGAGTGATTATGCCGGACTCTTTTCTGCTCAAACCCCACGGTTTCCTTTCTACGCTCTTAGTCGGAATCACGAGCTCTTCTCTGTGCTGGGGTGAAGCAGGAGCTACTCCATGCTATCGTTTTTAAGGGCACGCCAGATCAACGCGCGCGCCACCATGGTAATTGACCGCGCGCTAACACTGTTTCAGTTTAATAGGTTATTGAGTTTAATTTGGTTTTAATATGATCGTTGTAAAATTTACTGTTCACTGAATTGTAAGGTATTTATTATAAATATAAAAAAAAATATTATGAGTTTGAGCTTAAAATATAAAACAAATATTAAATATATATAATATGTACATTAAAAAAAAGTTCTTAGTTCATTTAGTCTGTACGTCAAAAAAAATGGACTCTGAAATATTTAGTACTAAAGCATGTATAAGTTTATAATATAATGTGTGACGTCACATGCGGGTTGTGGGAAATGAGGTGGAATCTTTCAGATAACGCACACAATTACACGCGTGCGTGTTAATGTTAAACGACGCACGCACACATTGTTAGGCACATAAATAGCTCTTGTAGGGTTGAGTTCACACGATGTGACGTAGGTGACATCGATAATTCGCTGTAATGGAGTGTAAGGGCCAAATTGAATTTGTTTAAACGTAAATAACTGATGTATTCGTTATGACATCACCGAAATACGTAATTATGTTAATGTTCCTCTCTGCTAAAAGCTTTATTAATTACTTATATAAATAATAAAAATATACACCATATATGTACAATTATTAAAATACGGAGTATCTTTTTGTAATTTCAAATTAATTGAATGTTTTTTTTTATTGCGAAAGAGTAATGCAGGCCACCTGATGTTAAGTGGTCATTAGCCCATGGACAACCACGTCCAATCTCAAATAGAACAGAAGTTCTATTTAAGAGTGGACGCGGTTGCGTTCCTACTCTTGAGGATTAAGATGATCGCCTCCAATAATGTGTATCCGGCAACCACACCTCCCTAACCGAAACACAATATATGAATAACATGTTGCTTTACGGGAGTTATGAGGGTGGAGGTGGTACCGCCCCGGGCGAGGTCTAATGGCTCTACCACCTTCGCAGATATTTCCCCGGTCGACCTATAGTTGTCCCACCTTGTCCCACGTCTGTCAAAAATGGACAGAGAATAAAAAATATTTTGGGTCTAATTTGTAACATGGGGATCAACTAACACTACCCTAGAAAGAAAAACATTTTCTTATGATAAAAGAATATTCAAGGCAATGTAACCACAATACAATTTGCCATAAATTAATTTATCAAATGTTATCATTGGGAAAATGTAAAACAAAGGAGAATATTAGCTCACGTCGTCTGATTGTTTTCTGTCCATTTACAGTATTAATTTATCTATGACAGTTCCAAGAAAACCCAGCTCGATACCAGAATACATTGTTTAGAAATATCTTTTGAGAAATAATTATGCATAGAGTGAAATAGTGGTTTAGTTAGATATCGTTAATATACCGTTGCAAATTGTAATTTTCAATTTATTCTATGTAATTTTAAATAATTAACTTATAGTAAATATAACAACATATTGGGCATCTAGATTGCTGTCTATAGGATGAGTTCCTAGGTTGGCAACATTTATAATATTCGTTAAATAGCTAAACTAAGTCTGACTATTTTATTATGCATTTTGTACACGCCTTGCACCGTGTGGAAATTATTTTATATAGTGAGAAAAAATATAATCTAAAATTCCAATAAAGTACCGCCATCTTGCGGCATGATGACGTACATTTATGCTCAGCAGTTCAACAAAATTTCGCTGAGGTGTTTAAATAGTAAATAGATAAGATAATAGTAGATCAATGCGCTCAATAGATGGCGTTGTATGACGATCTTTTTAAATCCGTATCATGACCTGACTATATAGATCTGTATATCTATAAATAACCAATATTCTAATTGATCTAAATAATTTAAAGCCAGTTAACTTGAAATACAACCGATACAGACTACAATTATTATATATATATTCTTCACAATAAAACGCATAAAAGTGTACACTTACCATTAAGACAAACCGGGTTATTAGAACCAGCGAATTATTACTATAATCTTTGTGACCTACGGTTATCATTTTTCATAATTATCAGTATTGAGTTTCGACTCATGTATATAGAAACACTGTACCAACTATCTGTCCTAGGGAGAACATATCTAATTCCTAAAATGTAACTTTCCAAATATATATTTCTACACGGAAAAGGAATAAAACACATTTTTGACATCCAGCGTTTCAGAACTTATGTTGTTTAGACCAAGAAACACAATATTAACTTCCTTTGACATATGTATAGTGTTTTAAAATTACTGTGGCTGCCTCATAAGTGTAGGAACAGGTAAACACATCTTTCCACCAAAACTAGTATTGCTTCACATTAAGAACTGTCGTAGCGGTTATGCCTACTATCGAATCACTAATAATAGGAATCTTTAATACCGCCAAATGGTAAAAAAATATTCTATTTTTTTATCTGTTTATCTGCGAGTTTATGCACGCTAACCTCACAAACGACGTAACGGATATCAGTGGACAACAAGACAACAATAACAATAATAAGCTTGAGTTAAAATTCAATGTTCGCTTTATTTCAGCTGTCTATGGATAAAAAGTTATATATTTGAATGTTACGGGTGACATACATGGGAACATTTCCTGTTAAAATACTGAAAAGTATAGACTTTTCGATAAATTCGAGCTAACGTGAACGAAGTCGGCAGTTAGTATTATATATCACCATGCCAATGGCGCCTGCAATTTGTGCAATCTATTATTGCTGATCTGGAAAAATCTTTTTTTAGGCGTTAAAACAACGGTTGTTTTGACTATGAGAAGGGAGTGATGAGTACGGAAAATACCCATTTTCTATGTTTTAACAAAGGAATATTTATACATAATTAAAATGATTATAAAAAACGATAACCGAGTGTGAACTTCCTGGACTCTCCTATGGATAGTCCGGGGTTGATGGTCCTGACACGCGTCTCAGATTTTTCAATTATGTGTGTTTTTATTTTATTTTATTGTATTTTCAATATCCACAAATCTTAATTTCTATATGTTACAAAGTGTTATAGTCTAGTCTTAAAGCCAATTACGGATTTACATTTTATAGTATATAGTATATATTAAAAATAAATAATCGCTCGGTATATTGGGGAAAGCTAACTTTGTTAGGACACCTACATGCGTACGTGGTCCTTAAGATTCTCAAAAGGGTGTGAAATCTTTCCATCCATACTTGGCCAGCGCAGTAGACTTATGTTATAATAATTATTGAAAGATGATAATTATTATAACATTTCTTTGTCATTTCAATATAGGGTATCGATTTGTAATAATTTAGGAACAGAAATTTGAGTATATGAATTACGAAAAGCTAAGGCTATTTGTTGATTAACGATAAAATTGTGCTCTCATCGAGGGACGAGAAAGATAGGGATCATTAAGATATTTTTTCTCTATATATTTTATTGTATTTTACGTACGTTTTATTTTTTACTTAAGATTCTTGCCTTTATTTCTTTTTCATGTTTATAAATTACTTAGTAATAACCTGATACTTTAGCTTTCTCTTTTGTAATTATTAAAAAAAAATCTTGGCTTGTGTAAGTTAACCCAGAACCTTAAAATTTGGTTTTTGATGTATAGGTTAGGTTATGTTTTTAACTTGTTTTAACTATATTTCTTTAAATCTTTGTTTTTTTTTTGTGTTTTGTTTTTGTTTTTGTATAAACACTTTTCTTTTCATTAGTGGGGTCTACTTGTTTATATGAGTCTATGATGATGTAATCTTTTTAGGCATCACTCCATAACAATATATATAAAGCGTCAATGTTTAGCAACAGAAGTCACTTCCTCAGTACGTCGCACTAACATAGTCTTGTTCATTTTGGTCTACAAATTAATGTGTACTCTAAATATACCCATATAAACCGGTGACGACTCTCTTTCTCCTCATCTGCCATCAGAAACCTTCCACTAGATGGATTATTTAGGCCTCGAGGTTTCCCTCCTTACTCGGGCTTCATGTAAAACCCCAATTATATTTAAAACATTACAATATAAAGGGAAAGCGTCGATGGTCTTCGTCGACCATAGCCGATCCCAATGTTTAGTTAAGTTATGGCGGCTACGATCTTTGGTCCCCGCGATGGTGGGGGGGATTTTTTTTGAGGATTCTTTTTGGAGTTAAAAATTAAAAGTAAACGGCATTTTTTTTCGGAAATTCATTCTATTAAGTTAATGTTAAAACGATTTTGTAACAATCCACTATCATGGATACTTTTACCAATCCAAATTAAAAACATTTTGTCCGCAATTCTGATGCGAATTAAATCACACTTATCACACCTCATGATCAAAAAAGTATCAGCAGATTGTTGCAAAGTGGTTTTCACAATAACTGAATAGTTTCCTTTTCAATTTAATGATAACTTGTTATTTACAGTTTGTATTGTGTAATTTTTCTAAAAGTTGGTATTTGTAACGCACGCCCATTGTTTCCTTCGTTTTGTTGGTTGACGAATCTCGAACAGTACCATATTAGGGTCAGTGGAGACAGTGCAAATTGCCGTCGTTATGGCATTAAGTAGGTACGTAAGATGTGCAAAGCTTTACGTAAACTAGACGGTTTTAATGGTTATCATATTCTACATGTTGCGATAAGGAAGTACGTGAAGTACTTTACAGATTAAACATCTCATAGAATTGAGGTAACTAACAGGCAAAGTACAGAAAATTGGCAATAGCCAAAGTACAGAAAGTTGCGCATATAAAATTAAAATACTAAATTAAAAGTATTATCGTAATGATACAATCCAACTGATGATAAATCCTCAGTATCGTTCATAGATATTCACAAGTGACTCCTTAAAAAACGGATTTATGCTTAAATTTTGAAGGTGATGAACAACAGTTTGACCTGTGAGGTACCATCGCCCTCCTCATAAACCGTCCTATAGCAGTTCTTGTAATTCAGTTGGTGCAGTGAAGTTGCCGGCTATATTTACAAGCGAGGCGACCATCTCATTCCTCAAGGGTAAAACACATCTATGCAAGTCAGGCAGGACTACAGTCCTGTTTGTTGGGCGTGGATGTCTATAGGCTGCAGAGATCATTTAACATCAGATGGCCTATACGTTCGCTTGCTACTATTCCAACATAAAAAATATAAAAAAGGCTATAGATGCGTTGCTTCATATGTCGGTTAGCAGGCAACTATACCTTTATATCCAAAAGCTAGAATTGATTTACTCTATAAATGTGGATGGCAATTGTACCTGCCAGATTGAAACTTACAGACAGTAACTTTTAAGGCTTTGTGTGGACTTCCCTACAGGCGTAACAAAAAGAAGTTGCTACCAACCTCTAGATTTAATTTACAAGTTCCCTTCTACTATATCCACAGGAAGAATATAATTACCGTAAAAGTAGCTTATATATTTTACACTTCTCACTTTCCTTTGATAATTACAAAGATTAATTCCACAAAATCGCGTGTGTAAAAGTATAATAAACACTGTTATTATAACAAGATAAAAGGAGTGTGCTTATAACTCGTCGCGACACATTTAAACAATTGCATGTTAAATAAATAAATAAATTGAACCTTAACTTTGGGGATTAAGGGTCTTTTTTAACTGCAATTTTTCGTAGAAAATTTTCCGCGTCGGCTATGCACTGGTTCCATGGAAAATTGGCAACGTTACGACAATTGAATATATTGTGACAATATACGCGTCTGGCAATTGTTTTCTCGTCATAAACATTTCGTAAATCTTGGCCCATAAGACTCTAATAGCGATGACACGAATATACTGACTCACTCATATTATATAGGTGGTAGAAGTAGAGTTCGTCGGGGAAGGTACCACTGGCGTCCTCGTAATCCGCCCAGAAACAATTCTTAAGTGTCATTTGGTAAGGTGCGGTTATCGATTACCAAAGCGACCATCATAGGTTGTAGCATCTAGGTAGGTACGGCCTTAAATAGGACGTCAGTCTTGTTTGAAGGTGTTTATTTTCCATGAACTGCAACGACCACTTACAATCATGAATACAGCGTTCCCGTTTACAACTTCTTTTTAATTAAAAATACAAATACAGTTTTTAATGTTACCAGTGGTTAAGGCGTTGTAAAAAGATGAAATCCGTTTATTTTGCTTAATCCTTCATAATCAAGATACCTTGGTTAAAATGGCAATAATATCGTTAAAAAATCCATAGAATCTCCTTTAATTAAATTTGCCTAAATTAAAGTTTGAAAATGTCACAAGGGGCCATTCATATATTACGTAAGGATATGTAGAGATTTTTCTAAGACCTCCCCCTCCCCCTCGGGATCTTTGCGTAATTAATGATTTAGAAATATAATAATGATGAGGTAGAACTATAATACGACGGTAAGTACCAACTTTGCCCTCATAAACCGCCGAAACTCTTGTTAAAAGAAACTAGGTTGAAGAGGTGTGTTATCCGGTTGCACTTAAACCGACTGCCAGGTGCAGCGACCACTTGACATCACATGGTCTGTATACTCGTTTGCTGCTCTTCTTACATAAAAACAACATCATATAAAAGCGGAACTGCGGGCGAAAAACTAGTTTATTAAAATATGGTTGCGCATACGCAAGCCGATAGTTAAATTATTTTAATCATGACACGCTTTTTTAAATCTAAATGTCTTATTAATTCGTGTTGGGAAACAAATTAAATATACCGCAGCATCGATTGTCGTTATTGCGCAGTACTTCCGGATTAATTTAACTTTAATGATGGTTCAACTTCACTATTGAAGTCACTGAAGCAATAATGATATTGAGTAGTTATATGGTTTACATACATATATCTCTGGAACGTACTGCTCTTTTTTTGTTTTGGATTTAGACATAATTTTCCCTTTGTCCACAGTTAGGACGAAAGGGTATATCAGCCTTTACGACTAATATCACATAATCGGTGGTTACTTTTTTGTTCTGGATAAAGAAGTATAAATAAGAAAAAAATATATTGTGTTGTTAAAAAAACTTGGGGTTTATGGATCACTGAAAGAGCATCCCATGTTTTTTTACATCGCAATATGGTTTTGTCTTATTTATACTTTTTTAGTTAGATTTTTTTATAAAATCGTGTTTTTTAGTTGTTTTTGATCATTATTTGTTTTTCTTTTTTTTTCATATTATTGAATTGTCATCCGTCCTTGATACGTGTGCAAAGTTTCAAATTAATCAGACTTCTGGAAATTGGTGAAATTTATGCCCAAATAATCCGTTACATACATACATACATACAATCCAAGCTAATAAAAGCGTCGTTAAAAAAGTCACTAGCGAAGGAAAATATTTTAAGGAAATCTACGTGCCCGAGCGTTTTCAGAAAATTTATTGAACTTTAAAAAAATCTGGTCTACCAATCCGCACTTGGCTAACTATGGCCTAGCCCCTATATGGATTTGACGTGGTCTTTCACTATAGTCCTCATCTGGAAGGTCAGTTATCCAGCATGCTATTGACAAAGCTTTGCTTGGTACCTACACTTGCTTTGCTTTACTTGCTACGAGATCTAGTTCGTATTGACGATATTTGTCAATAACCTAAAATACAATCATCGAAGAAAACATGAAGGCGAAAGGAATTAGGAAGATAGAAGGCACAAGGAAGGTCGGCACCACGAAGGTTTTAGAAGTGCCAGCCTGAAAAAGCTATGAATTGACTAATTGATCTTTGTATAATCTTTCTTACTCTTTCATAATAAAAAAAAATAGTACGGCCTTGGCAAATTACTCTAATTATATTATTAAATGTAACTTATATTAATTATGCTTATAAAAACCACAAACTAAACACCACGAGTATACAATAATAATTATCATTAATAATAAAATCATTATACTACATAATTAAAATAAATCATTATTATAAGTGATCAGAAATATAGATAAAGAATAAATTTAATTGATTGTAATACTTCATTATTAATTTCATTGGTAAAAGTAAACCCAAGAAACATAAAAGAAACAAGACTTATATACTTTTATTTTGTAGTGGCATGCGAGGTGCTTAGAAATTATCGATTACATTTTTTAACAGTCTCGTTTCAGTATGCTACTTCTATTGACAAGATACTGTAAGGAACTTAATGAGTTTTTTTCAAAGACCAGTTTCATTAGACACATCATCATTTGGAGCAACGCCAGTTATGGGAGGGCAAGAGGTAACTTTTAATATTCTTACTTGAAAGCAGTTTTCTTATGTGAGAAGAATAGCAAACGAGCTTGCCAACCACCGAATGATAAGTAGTCGCAGCCCATAGACATGCACGTACAACTACAAACACGACCAAACGTAGATGCGTTGCTACTCCTGAGGACTAAGATGATCGTGTCGCTTCAAAGTGTAGCCGGCAACCGCACCTCTCCAACCTTCTTCTTTCGTGTTGGCATGACCGGTTATTAAAGGGTAGTGCAGT
>DWON01006382.1:0-13917 GCA_018251015.1 Phocides pigmalion okeechobee
AAAAAGGTTTAACCATAATTAAGTGTTTTGCTTCTTGATGAGTAAATCTCTTATATTTGATAATGTTATTTTCATTATTATTTTAATCAACCTGAGTGATTGATAAACAAAGTATCTATTTTAGCAGAATAGGGAAGACAGAAATTGAATCTGTTAAACCACAGGGTAGGGAGCACGATTTAAGAAATGTCAGAGGTGTAATGCAAGCTATGGAGTGCATCCCAATATCTGATGACGACAGTGTTCGAGCCACGAGTGCCTTTAGTGTGAGAGACAGCCTCAAAACTGATGATGAAGATCAATCTCAGCCAATAACAGCAGCAAATGCTAAACTGCTCAGACATGAATTTAATGTTATGAACAACTCGAATCTTGTTATAGGCAATCTCGAAAAAAATATGGCTCAACTAATGGCTGCAAATCATAAACATGGTTTGGACAAAATGCATAAGATTGAAGAAGAAAAACATGATGCGATCAAAGTAGTAACAAAGGAAGGAGATTCTGAAGTTGCTTCTGATCATGAGCCAGTAGAAACGAAACCGAAGCCTAAATCAGTAGACACAGCTTCTCAAAGTTTGGAGAATCCCAAAAGTTCGACAAAGTGTAGCAGTGAAGTCAGTTCAGGATTAAGCAAAAGTGTTCCTCCATCCTACAAGCAAAAACTGTTACAGTTTTCGAGAGATAAGTTGAGGTTTGGCAGTGGGGGGAACAAGTTAACCAGGAGTATAAAACGATCGTTCCACTTTAGCCGGAGTTGGGACAGGAACAAGTCAGATGGTCAAAGGCGTACAAGTGAACCAACAATTGAAATACCAAGTGTAACAGAAGCAGAAAAAGTAAAGTATAGTAAGGAAGACAAAGACGAAGATATTGAAAAGTGTGAAGTGATTGAGGATACAATGGAGGATAAGGATGTTGCTAATAATGACGTAATTGAGAAAGTAGATGAAAATGAGCCAGGAGGTAAGGACAAAAGCTAATTTTGATATTTGTTTGTGTTAATTGTAGTTTTGTGTATTGTATTAGAAATTGAATTTTCATGTTTTATTGGGAAGAAAAAGTTTGTTAGTGTACCTGATTGAGTTTTGTATAAAGTTATTAATGGTGTAGACAGTTTACCAATCTGCTCTTAACACGTTGAACGCCACATCGGACAATGTTGAGGTGGTGTCGGACAATATTGTCCGACATGGCGTTCAACGTGTTAACCAACAGGGTGGACCATGTTCTAATGCTTCTCACTATGAGAATAGTCTTTTTGCCTTAATTTAATTTGCCTAGAATAGACAGTAATGGGTTGTTAATAATCTCTATGTGTTGAGTAATCAAGTTGTATTGTTTGTATCTAGTATGTGATAATAAATAGTTATTATCAAATTTAATATTTATTTTCAGCGGAAGAGCCCTCAACCATTGAGTTAGAAGAATGGGAAGCATTTTTAAACTCAAATATCACTGAAGTAATGGAGGGAGACGTTGAATCACTCACACAATTAAACATGGTAAGTAGTAAGTGTTTTATCTTTTGTTGTGAATATTTTGCAATGTGTCCAAATGAAAAAAGCTGCTCTACACATTCATCTTCTATGCTCCTCTGACGTAATTACTATACTTTTTTTTTCGCCGGCTTTTTTTTCGCGGTCTACCTTAGCCAACAGGGCGCTCGAAGCCGATGTACTGATTTTACACTGTACCCTTGGCGTTCATTAACTAAAATAAATACCTTACAATGAAATGAAATTATTTGAATTTGTAAATAAATCTGTAATAAAAAAAAAAGTCAGGAATAGACAATCATTCGCTCTTTAAAATGTTTTTGCAGACTAGAAACAAGATGTTTCTGACAAAAATAGTGGTGAGATATATGACGTTGACATGAGAAAATATGTTTTCGTCGTTTTTTTCTTTATTTTATGTGAGAAGAGAAGCAAACGAGCATGCATACCACCTGATGTTTAGTAGTAACCACAAACATGACTGAAATCCTATCTGAGGTCTCGAACGTAGATAAGTTGCTACTCCTGAGGACTAATATGGTCGCCTCGCTTCAAAGTGTAGACGGCAAACGCACCCCTCCAACCGAAACGCAAGTAATGCTTTACGGCGGATTATGAGGGCGGCGGTGGTACCTCCCCTGTCGAACTGTAGTTCTACCACTTGTCGTTTACTTGGATTTTGATTATTGTTTGTAATGTTTCAGGTGAGCATGGTAGTTGGTGTGGTGGGGAGGGGCGCGCGGGGTGCACGGGGCGCGCGCGTGTGCGGAGCACTGGCGGCGCTGTTAGCGTTGCCAGCTCTGTCGCACGCGATCCCGCGACACACGCTACTTAACATTCAGGACGTGAGTCGTTTACCTTTGTACTAAAATCCAATCAACCTCACAGATGGTTAAAGTATACTTCGACAAAGTGATACCATCGCCGCACTCATAATCCGCCTTAAGTAACTCTGGTACTTCGATTGGTGAAGTGTGGTTGTCAGCTATACTTAGAAGCAAGGCGAGTCATTTATTACCTTAAAAAATGTTGCAATATACTGTAGTGTACACAATCAGTAGTAATAAGGAGTATAGAAGAAATAGTGCACAAGTTAAGGTCCATCGAATCAGTTTATATAGGTCAGCTGTCATTCGTGGTTTTGTCCCGAGCGATTAAGCGACCATTCAATTAAGCGATTAAGCTAGCCTCAATTGTCCAGGTGAAATGAACGGAGTGTACATTATTTGTTAGTTCAACTTTCAAGGTGTAAATGGGCAATGGATTACTATTACCAATTGTCATGCTAGAGATGCCTCTTTTATCGCAACAATAAGAATATCAAGAGTTTGAATTTTTTTGAAATTTTCTTGAGTACATATAACCGTAATCGCTAATAGGTTTAAATATAAAAAGATTTATATCTGTTCTAGCTTGTAAACAAATATGCCATGTCGGGAAAAACATGTCGGTGTTTGAGTTCATAATGATACTTTTTGGCGGTTTACACACTTTTCAGTAACATTACCATTTTCGCGTGCGTGCGCAGAGGCATTATAAGTCCATTGTACCATGCATTTATACAAAGTGACGTATTTCAACGGTAAAAAAACGCGGTCAAACGCGATCACTGGCGCAGAGCAATCTATAAATCGCTTTATAATAGATTTAAAGTTGATGATCTGAAATGACTAACAAGTTAACACTTATTTTTTCAGGTATATCTAGAAGCAAAAGTGGTGTATAATTTCGTCGCAGCTATTAATACATTAATGAAAGACTGCAAAGATAATGACGATGGCGTAGAAGAAAGGTAATGTGACTTTCAATCAGCTATTATTTTTTTATTGTGTAAAAAAAGACATGACTATTATTTTTAACACAAATCTTATGTTAATGTTATGTTAGCAATATTTTAATTCGAGTTTTTGGATATTGGAAACGTTATGTTAGTCAGCAAATAATTTTTTTATATTTATTTATGGACAACATTCAAATGTTGCCATACTCTTGTACTCCAGGTTCCCTTTAGTCTAGAATTTAAGAGAACAAATCATAGGTTTTGACCCGCGTGAATTTTGTCTCATCGTCTTCATCATTGACCCGCTAACTTTCCGAAAGCTCCTCCTTAACGTTGCCCCGCCATCACATTACGGTTGCCCGATCCGCGATGTGAAGTCAGATCAACGGAACCGCACTCCAACGCGTCGCTCGGGTCCGCGGGCTGTACCGCCGGCGTCAGGCGAAACCAGCTGGCGGACATTGTATGCAGCGGGAGTTGAGCATGCAGATGGGATTATCCTGGACCTCCCACTGAACACTAGACAAGGGCTGTTACAGTTAAGCCGAGGTGCAACATTAAGTTCAGGCCCGGACAAAGAGGGTTTACCTCGAGTCCCGTATTCCACCGCTCAAATAGGCTGTGACGTCAATGATGATGAATTTTGGCTGAGGTTAGGTAGGTTTTAAGAGAAACCGTCTTCCATTTGTACTTAACATCTGCTTGACCGGAAATTTATGCAGGTTCCAGGGCGTGAGTCGTATGATGGAAGTGTGCGCGTGGCTGTGCGTCCGCTCGTGCCGCGCGGTGCGGCAGTTCGCGACGGCTGTGGCCGCGTACGACGCACACGCGGTCTTCACTAAGCTGCTCAGTATATGTAAGTTACCTGTATCAATGATTTCCGATTTTTAAAATAGAAAAAGCAAACTCAGTCTTGTAGCGTCGACGTAAATAAAATACTTGTGTTCGCCCGTGATCCATACAGATTTGTACGGACACGACAGGTGTGTACAAGCCGCAAGCGCGTTGCGTCAAATACATCATACAATATAATATCATCATACATCATACAATACAATATATCATTATACAATACAATACATCGCAGTGTTGTACGTTGCAGGGAGAGTGTTAAATTCATAATGCTAAAATATGATAAGAGGTGTATTTTTTTTCTTTAATAAATATTATTTAATTTAAAATTTCAGATTCAAAAGGGCCTCGCATTGGATTGAATATTATTGGCGTGCTGATAACAGTGCTTCAAGACCTGCCCGAGCACGCTGAAGTGGTTGAGAAGATACTTTTTGATGACGACGAATTCCACTTCATGACGCTACTGGAACAACCTACCGACGCTCTCAGAATGAGAGTGTGTATCCTTATAAGTTTACTCTGTACATTCTCCTGTACTGCTTTTTCGGCGGCTATGGAAACCAAATGGAGTAAAAAAGAGAACGAACGCCTGGAAGCATTACATACACACTGCAATATGACGCTTAATAAAGCGGCGCGATTGGCCACGAAGGAATTAAGCAATATGCCATTTTATATTAGCTGATTGATGCATAGATCCATCTGTACTAGTGGTCGCGCAGTTGTCGAAATTCGATGTTAATTTCATTTTTTTTAAGAGTAACATAAAAATGTCTTTGACTTCTTCGATTACTGAAAGACGACATTGGAAATAATTAAAATTCACAACTGGAAATTCATTCTGTTATTGAAAATTTGTCAAACGACTATTTCTACTCTGTGCGACTGTTAGACCACAGACTATTGTCTTTGACATTTAAAGCATAAACAATTAATTATTTTTTAATTTTTTCATTGAATCTGACGTATACAAAATGTATCTTTAGGAATTCTGCAGTCCTTGTTCATATAAATTTTAGATAAGCACCTAATATAAGATACGTACCCGCGAAAAGGGAAAACTGGTTTTCCACTACCCGTTAATGCATATATTACATGAACTTATGAAATGAAATCATTATTTTACAATCTTTTGTCGACTAGTTATAATAAGAAGATAATACACGACTATTTCAAAGTCCTTTGTCTTTTAAATAATAACTAAGCATTAATAATTATAAATACATTTTGTATTCATTATATTTTTCTAATTAATTACACGACTTGAAATTTAAATAAGGTAAAAGGATTAAATATGCTTAATTATTATTTTATTTAAGCGTAGCATTCAGGGTTCCATTTCTATTTTCAAATATGTGTTAAGGATAAGAAAAAGTGTGTATTAACGTCCAGGAGAAAGGAATTATTACAATTAAATTGTGTTTGAACATATTAACGATTTCAATCATTTCAAATTTTGAATTAAAACACTATAAACAGAATTATAATTTTATGTACCGTTTTGTATTTACTTTTTGCATATTTTAATTACATTTTTCATTTATATATATTTTGTTAAGTACGGTTTTTGTATTTATTATGTAAAATTATATCACTTAATGTTTATCTCCTGAATGACATTTAATAACATGTAAAGTCACTGATCGTTAGTTGTAAGTTTATTTTGTAATCCGCCTACTATTTTATGAGCTATAATTACGACAGGGTTTTGCTGATTTATATATTTAGAATTTTTATTAATTAAACAGTCTTTGAATTAATTCACAAGTGAATTACAAGAAACATTTCAATATTTTTCCACAGACGCACGGCATTCTGCTAAATAATGATTTATTTACATTTATTACAGTCTAGTTTTTATTTTATTTTATTCGAATGGGATACATGATGTCTATTAATACGACATCTTGATTTTTAAAAGCGACATATACTTATATTCAACTTAACTTAAATATTTACAGATTTAAAAATCTGTTGAAAAGGTTACATATTTTATGTCACTGATGAGTTAATGTAAAGAAGATAAGTAAAAAATGATTTTCATAAACAAGTTGAAATAACATCCACCTTTAAGTAGCCGGTTAAAATATATTATTGTGTATAAAATATAGTATTGTGTTTCGGTTGGGGAGGTGTGGTTGCCGGATACATATTATTGGAGGCGACCATCTTAGTCCTCAAGAGTAGGAACGCATCTGCATCCATCTTTAGATAGAACTTCTGTTCTATTTGAGATTGGACGTGGTTGTCCATGGGCTGCAGTGATCACTTAACATCAGGTGGCATGCATGCCCGTTTCTTACTCTTTCACAATAAAAAAAAAGCCTAACTCACAGGGGTCGGGGGTTGTAATCTTTACACTTCCGTGTAAACACATACAGATAAGACGAAAATGGAGTTATAGAGAGAAGAGTAAGAGAGGATTGAGTGATACGTGAGAGTGATGCTAAGTTTTTTTTATTACGAAAACTAAAAGAGGGAGATGGAGATGTAGAGAGAAAAAAAGACAGGATAGCGTGAGAAATGAGAGAGATACTAAGTTTATTTTATGTGATGAGGAAGATAAAAAGAGGGAGATGGAGTGAGAAGAGAATACAGGATAGAGTGACGAGTGAGAGAGATACTTGTTTGTGTGAAGAGTAGCAAACGAGTATGCAGACCACCTGACGTTAAGTGGAGCCTATGGACATGGATATAAATCCTTAAACAGGACTACAGTCCTATATAAAGTCGGACTTAGATGAGTTACTAATCTGGAGGATTGAGATGGTAGTCTTTATTGTTCGTTTAGTTGGTAACCTCTACAATCGAAGCACAGGAATTACTTCACGACGAATTATGAGGGCGATGGTGGTACCTCCCCGATTGAAATTAAGCTTTACATTTTTATATCAAGTATAAGTGTTCACTAAATTCACACCGTCTAGGATCTATTAATTATATTCAAAACTTAGAGCTAAATAATATAAATTATCCATTATATTTCATAGCCATTTACGAATACAACTGGGGATTCATAAATAAGAACAGCCAACAAAGTTGTCCAACACTGAAAGCTCATGCATACAAGTTTAGTTTGCTTCTTGAAATGATATACACACACCGTTAGAACCTTCATAAACTAAGCGTAGACTAATGGATAACATCTGAACATGATTCGGTGGCGATGTAACTACTGGCAATTTTTAGGGTTGTTTCATGTCTGGTTTTGAAACAAATTTATTTCTTTTTTATCAACCCTAGAAACTATGATAAGGTATACGATTTTATACCCTATTTTAGCACATATTTAAAATTTAATTTGGACCTTCAAAATTTTTCAAATATTACGAAAACAAGTCGGCGAAAAAATATACGCGGGAAATAGATCATTACTTATTTATTTATTAGCTACTGTTCACGACTTCATTCAGGTGGGGTTAAATTTTCGAGTTCTTCCAGACTTCCAACAAAAAGTTCTTGCGTCAACCTTTTATATTGACATATTTTTATATATATAAACCAATTAAAAGAAACGTGCATTTAATTTTAAGTTAAGTTTACTATAATACATTTATAAAATGCCCATGAAATCAGTTAACCTGTTATTGAAATTAGCACGCACAAGCGCAAAGACAAACAGACAAAAACTGTAACAACTATTTTATTGTTTTAATAAAGACATCTAATAAAAGTTTTTCTAATATAACTTCCCCGTACACACAGCGATAATTTACAATTTTATTATTTTTATAGAAAATACTAACCTAAATATAACATTGATTACTTTATAAGTAATTATAATAAATGTCTAACCTTAAACATTGTTCTATTGAAAATTGCTTTTTCTTTCCTGTTAACTAACAAAGTCTTCATTATCGTAAAATGCTTATCGATTTCTTCTTTTATGCAAATATATTCTCTCATTCTTTATCCCTACTGATATTATAAATATGAATTCACGCCAAAACTACTCAACCGATTATCATGAAACTTTGTACACGTATTCTTAGAGGTATTAAAAAGGACATAGGATACTTTTTCTAATATTTATTAAAAAAAAACATTCAAAGCCTTAAAATAATATCTTATTGACTATAACTTGAGCTGTTTTGAATTTTTGTATATTTCATGTTATTTTGTTCTGTCACTTTTGAGCAATATAAAAAAATATTAAAATTTTTGACGTTTACCAGTTTATTCTTTTAGTTATTACTTCCTGCAATGATGTTTGATATTTATTTAAGGGCTTCAACGCGAGCAATGCCGCGGGTAAAAGCTAGTATACAATAAAAGGTTTTAGTTATATAAAACGTACATTCCATGATTCGTGAGGAGGGGCTTAGTCCCTACACAATTACAAACTTGGAATTATTTTGAGATGGTCAGAAAACCCATTGTCTGGGAATGTCACCACATTGCGTCGTATCGTTCGTGCAAAGTTAACGCTGATGACGTCGTTTTTGAGACATCAACCTTTTCCTGAACTCAGACCCGTCGATATTCGGAGTATAAAAAAAATATTCCTACAAACGGAAAGCAGCAATTCGAAATAAATGTTAAGGAAACCAAAGTACTGATTTTACATTGTATCCTTGACTTATCCTTATCCTTGACATTCATTAAATACCTTATAATGAAATAAAATATTTGAATTTGAAGTTGAATATGTACATAGAGAATACATAAGACATGGATATCGAGATGTCAATTTCTTTTGATGAAGTATTTCTCAGTCGTGTTTCTTTGCAAACAGTAAAACTTTTTGACTTTTTATTGAAGTCATCATTATGACGTTGCCGTCGATAACACCTACTGTGAAGCCGAAATATTTACAAAAAGAATGAAAAAATAAAATCTTCATAAACCTATTGTATCGCAATATCAATAAAAAGACAAAAATGAAAAAAAAAACTAATTCGACACCCAGTAATCACCAACATATGATTATGAACTAATATCATCGTGGAGTTTACAATGGTTTATATAGGAGATTAAAAATGATGAAGAGAACGTCGTACTTAATTTTGCCGTGAAAAGGACTTGCGATAATGATTTTTTGAATTGTTAAACGTAGATACCCGTTACATTATAAAATGTATAATCTCACCAAGGTTTTAAAGATTAAAATGTTATTTTACCAAGTTAAAGAATTTTCAACACCCTGTGTGTGTGGAAACACTAAACAGGCGAACCGACGTCGCCACGTGATGGATCACTCACGCCAAATGGATATGGATCACGATTATCGAATGTAATTCAATTGATGGATAATCTTTTTTTTCTAACCGAGAAAACTTCTACTTCTATTCTTTTTTTATTCTGTTCCTATCCGCTACAATATCCTTCGTTCTAGCATTTTTCCTTTTGGGTTTCTTATACCTTCAATCTTAAAAATTTGAATGTCATTTTCATATAATATTGTTACTACTTTTACTATTCTTGTTAACTGTAATTTTAGAAATAGTAACAAGTATCGGATCAGAGGTTACTTTTTTATGTCGGAAGAGTAGCAAATGAGCGTATAGGCCATCTGATGTTAAATGATCTCGTCATCCACGAGTATTGTCACGCGGGACGAAATACCCGTCTGACGTCGTGCATAGGTACGTTGCAACGCCTAAGAACTGAGATGGTTGTCTCGATTGTGTCACCGGTAACCGCACCACTCGAACTAAAACACAACCATCAGGTAGTATAAATAGGTGATAGAACTATTTTCTACTGAGATCGGTAGCATTACTAGGTAGTGAAATTCGCTACAACTTTGCTTAGCTAAAGGATTGTTTCTCTTTAATGTATTTTATTTTAGCTTCCATGTGATAAAATCCGTCATTTCCACTAATCAGTTCTAAGAAGTCAAAATCTAGGTATTAGTTGTCGAGTTTGGCTCGTAATAAATATCTAAGCCATTTCTACCCTCCTCTTGGACCTAATCCCTGAGTTCTGTCCTAAAACATTTTCCGAAAAGAAGGCGTAGTGATTTACAAGACCGATACCGCTACAGGTATTTTGACATACTTTTGTTTTAGGCATAGACTGTAGGGCCCTAGCTCTAATAGACGAGCGTTATGTAAACAGGCTAGGCGACGGCGCCGGCACGTGATGGATCGTCCACGTCGAATTGACTGCTATAGATCACGGTTATCGAGCACAAGTTATTGATTGAGTTTCATTGTTTATGGAAATTTCTTTAAGTACATTCAAATCCTTTTCTTTATATTAAGAAGGGGCAAGCAGTCTACATAAAATCATGAAACGATGTAACTAAACTTCGAATAGTAATCCCGAAGAACACGCTAGTCTTAAGTTTAGTATCACACTTTCTAAACCAAAACACAGAAAACGCAGTAAGGCTTCTACATGCAATCCGCCGAACGTCTAAAGTTATTTTCAATGATTACATAAAAACACAAATATTTTTGCAATAATAATATAAAGTCTCAATTACCCAAAATGCATAACAATTAGTAAGACGAAAAATTAATTAAACAGTAAATTGTCCTCATATACTTTTACTTCAAAGAATAAAACGTAGAGCGGTCACTTCAGAGTGTTATCTAAAGACTAATGGATTGCTGCAATGTCCATTAACTTCAAAAGCTTTATCTAAAAAGCTTTATCTAAAAACAAAGTCACAATTACGAGAAAAAACACACATGAGATAGAAAATGACGAAGATTATTTTTCCATACTTCATGAAGACGTGAAGAAAATAAGCATGGCAGTTCATACGTTACTCTTAGTCGGTCACTTGTTTATTAAACTAACATTCGTCGTGTCTCTAATAACAGGACGCACTATCCCATCGCACTAACATAGAAAGGCTTTTTGTTTGATGAAATAATCCACATAAAAACAAATATATTCGTACGTGTTTGCTACAAGCAAGAAGATAAATTTTCCTTGTCCCTTCCCTGTAAATAAAAAGCGTGCGTCTGCAAAATGTTACAATTATCGTGAAACATAACAGGCGCGGACCGAAATAAGAAACGATAATGGACGAACAAAATTGTTGCTATTTGAAAAGGATTTTTATACAAATGAAATCACTACTCTAGTGGATCAAAGTAGTATTGTAAGATAATAAGTCAGGAGAGTCAATATTAAAAATGTCATTCGAAATTCTTTATGATACCTAATTAGCTAATATGTTTTTCAGGAGATGTCTTTAATGAAGACCTATGTGTCCTTTAGAAAAAAGGTGCAATGGAGGTATCAAAATTGTTTTAGAATATTCAGTCCGTAGCTGATTCCCCAGAACAAGTCCTCGAATGGAATGTAAAACACGATGTCAAATTGTTACAGATAAAAAAGTTACATCAAAATTTAACGACGCCACAATCGCATATAAAATGTTATCTTATTATTTGGACGTAAAAGTCATTGGCACTTAACCGTTTAACCTCATTCCAGATACTCGCAGTACGAATTCAGAATTTACTACATAGTCTTGAACATTCTTAGTCGACGTAAGCACATAGTTTATAAGCTACTATTTTTCTAAGAGTATGAAAAGAAAACACCTTTTCAGAAACTACACGTACATACACAAGCCATATAAGCGTCTCCTGGGGAAACTTATTAAGATCGTGTAAGGATAAGCTCGAGCAATAATTCGGTTCTTATGTAGAATGAGTACGAGCAACGTAAAAGTTTCAGCAATTTATTTACAGATAAGAGTAACCGACAAGTAAATTACGTTTCATTAGAGAAAAAAATAGAGGAGGCAGAGCGAAGGATTTGTCCCAGCCTTATTTATTGTGCATCAGAGCAATCTAGTTCCGAGACTCCCATCTGAAGTTTCAGTGCTCGCATTTGGAGGTTTAGTGGAGAATCAGGAAACCGTGTTCAATTAAGGCGAAACTTTCCGAAAGTTTCAAATGGTTGGAAAGCCGCCGAGTGATGTTTGAAACGATTACTCTAATTGTTTGACTTGACATTTTGGTTCGGTGATACAATTTTAATCAATTGCGCTAAACAACATCAGTTTCATCATTCGTAGTTTACTTTATCGGCAGTAGAATATTGTACGACAGTGTACTATTGCCAAAAGTTAACTATTTCTAGGTAAGTCTACTATAATATCTTTAAACCTACGGTTATAGTATTCTGTTGTATGAGACTTTGCATCTTAGTTCTCAGGGGTATCATCGCTCAATATTCAGATATATTTCGTTTTACGTATAGTTTCATTCAGTTAAAGCAACATATGACTGTTTTCACTCCTGTGGGATGAAAAACTTCACAGTTGTCGAACATCGAATGTTATCGAACACATTTACCTTGTTCCTATAAGAATTGAATGAAAATTACACTATTTGAAATATGCTACAGACGTGCACAAAAAATAAATTTCCGTCAAGTAAAAGGAGGTGAACATACCTAATCATGTGATTTTCTTGAAGAGACTATACTTAATAAAATGAAAACATTTTAGTCACATACGCGTCTGTATGAGCTTAGTTTAGACAACTGATTAAATTTTAACCACAAGAAACTTAGTATTAGTAGTACTAATAAGGTATGATAACATATTGAAATTTAAAGAGGTGACGGGGATATTATTTAAGAAAATTAAAAAAAATATAGTATACTATACTAATAATCAACTATCGAAAATTTCATAGTATATTATACCCATTGATATCCAAAATAAGTTGAACGCTTACATACATCTGAAATCGTAGAAATATCTGACGTAATATTATTTTTCGTCACAGATTTGCTGAACACTGTCAAGTGTGCCATATGGTTTACCTTCGCAAGTCGGTCGAGTTGGAATTTCGATGGCGGTGGAATCATTTGTCAGTGGGGACGAAAACGAATCCGCAGTCCGTATTTGTGGACCACTCGATCGGTCCGTTGCGAGTTACGTGTACACGAAATACTTGCTACCATAAATCTACTATCAGTATCCCGATTATAGGTAGCTACGCCCGGTTTAATTGCAATGGACGATCGTGACTGATGATATTTCAGCGTATTAATGTACTATTAAGAAGTAGTACCTCTATGGGTAAGATATCATCGCCACGTCTATCTGTTTGATGTGAGTAGAGTAGCAAACGAGCACGCGGGTCACCTGATGTTAAGTAGTTGATGGTTCTCTAAGGACATGCATATAAAACCTCAAACAGGACTGAAATTCTATTTGAAGTCATACGTAGATGTGTTGTTGATCTTGAGGGCTGAGATAGTCGTATTTCGAATTCCATATTTTAACTTTAAAAAAACCACCATTACAAACACCATTTAGGTTATTGTTAACGATTTGGCAACACCCAACGTGTTAACGGTTTTCAAAACGAATTAATATTATTAATGTTACGAAATTTTTACCGCGACATTAAAACAACGTACCACAAACTTATTTTAAAAAATTACTGCCTTTTGTGATGTATAAAATATTTTTGGTAACAAATTAAAATGTTTAAACAACCTTCTTTTGGCAAATTAAATAAAGAAATTACTTATTTTTTTGCTATGTCACATATATTTGTCATATTTTGTATATTAGTGTGTATCATTTACTATATCGTGTGTATTTCTTATTAATGTTATTATAATTTAAAAATCATAAATTATATTTAAAGATTTAGATCACAAAGTTAAGCTATAAAATGATGCAGAATAGGGCATAGTATTTTATCGTTTGTTTAGATTTATAATTTGTAATAAAATTTCTCACATCATTTTTTTTTATTGCGAAAGAGTAAGAAACGGACATGCAGGCCACTTGGTGTTAAGTGGTCACTGCAGCCCATGGACAACCACGTCCAATCTCAAATAGAACAGAAGTTC
>DWON01006383.1:0-13915 GCA_018251015.1 Phocides pigmalion okeechobee
AGTCCTCAGGAGTAGCAACGTATCTACGTTCGAGCTCAGATAGGATTTCGGTCGTGTTTGTGGCTGTACGTGGATGTCTATGGGCTGCGACTACTTAACATCATGTGGTTTGTATGCTCGTTTGCTACTCTTCTCACAGAAATAAATATATGCATTGAATTCTCGTTTTTATGCATTGATCATACATATTACATTAGTGTCCCCAGACAGATTAGTATATGGATATATAGGTGCGTAATAATTGACAAAATAAAAATAAAGAAGATAAAAAAAATGATGATACTTTGACGTAACGTGACGTTTAACGTTTTATTTTGGGTCGTTCTTAAAAAAATAAACCGAAGCTTACAGATTTAATGCATTTGGCAAATATTTAGACTATTGACAGAAATTGAAACCACGTGTAGAAATTTAAAGCTGAAAAATCCAACGAGATAGTTCTGAATTTCCAACGAATAATTTTAAAGTCAAGAAAAACACTTTAACTTTACAACGAAGAAAGGCAATTATTATATAGCATATCTCATGAGAATAAAGAAATGAAGCTACATATGTCATTTATGCTCATTGCACAACAAAAGATTTATTGGAACGTTTAAGTTTAAAGTGCAATATTGGTTTCTTTAAAGTGACATGTAGTCTTATTGTTAACAGTTACATTTCTATAACGTCTTAAGAAAAGAAATTTACGGTATAATAAATCGAGTAACCAACGAAGTATGTGATATTATGACATTTTATAAATACCGTTAAATATTTTTTCTGTAGCCTGGTTTAGTATTTAAAGATTGCGTGTATTTTCATAGTAACCTTCAACAATGAATTAAAATATAATAAGGGGGATAATAATAGTTCTACCGCTACGGACTATTTTCTTCAAAATGATAGTTTAGATCGAAATTTACGAGTATCACTTTGGACTGTGGAAAGGTACGTTTTTCACCAACCCTAAGGATTTTAAGTCAACTTTGAGAAATTCTATAAAAAACAATTCTTTCTCAATATTTTACATTAGGATTAAAGTAAGTGATAAAAATTATTTATAATGCTCTCACACATGAAAACTCACGAAAGGCCGAAATTCATACCACTAAAGTGTAAGCGCCCTATAGCAAAGCCTTTTACGCATCAAATATTTGATCGGTTATAAAAAGTATAGTGTCTATAGATATTAGATCTTTATAGCCCGGTGATTTAAGGCAAGTATTTGAAGCTCAGAAACTGTGTCTTTAGGGTATCTCAGAAAATTCACGTGAGCCAAAGTTTGTTGGAACAGAAAGATGTTTACTACAAGTTTTTATGGTATCAGCGTTTGCAAAGTTTTAATGTCTTCTGAAAGTAGTTAGCGGCTATTATCAGTGGACAGTGATAATGAACCGTTTCTAGTAAGATTAAATACTTTGCAATCACCGGCAATTTTTTTGGAAACTAGCCTACACTTTAGGTATCAGTAAGTATGACATAAGTAGCTTAATAGTCAAAATTCTGGCCATTCAAACAGCGGGCTCGGGGTGCAAATCCGAGGCTACTCTCATATTTCACAGTTATGTGCGTATTAGAAATGAATTATCACTACCAATTCCGTACATGACCAGCGTGGTGAACTATGGCCTAATCCTTCTCACCGTGAGAGAAGCTCTGTGTTCAGCAGGGGACAGTACAGGACGGGACGAACAGGGTTAACAATGAAGTATAACATAAAACTAGCAATATATTTTATAGAGAAAGATAAAATTTAATGATTCAGTACATGACTTGAAATCAACGCATGAATATGCAAGAAAAATGTATAAATTTGGATCATAAGGCCCAAAAGGTCGAGAGTTTGATAACACTTGGCTCTTTGTGAAGTCTCATGACTTCCAAATGGGAAATGTTGCGACATTATGTTATCTCCTTACATAAAATATTATCTTGTGATTTCTTAGCAACCCAAGCTTTATTTAGCGTACATTCTTAAAAAAAATATTCTTTTTAAAATAATACTTACAAATATTGCAAATGAAGTACATCTGACGTTAAGAATTTGAGGTTTCGACGAATATTTGTATCTAGGCTCCAATTAAAAAGATAATTTTAACAGTCTATTTGATTTCAATCATAAATTTTTGAACGCAATGAAAAATACTTACACATTATTCACGACAATATTGAGTTTTTAGTACACCAGAGAATTAAGATATATTAAAAATACTTTATTTATTTTGTAAGTAGTAGATTTTTTAACATCGTGGCAAAAAAATATTACGTTAGTATTAAAAAATTCAAACATCTAGTACTGATGTAAGCCAAATTATGTTTCCTACAATGTAAAGCAATATTTAACTGTACATGTAAGCAGTATAAAAATTAAATTATAAATTCAAACTTGCAAATTTAACATTTCATAGGGATTATCTCTCTTTGACGAGTCATAATATAAGTTCACTGTGTTCCGTTGGTAAATGCTAATCTGTCCGCTAAAATTAAATTAAGGTGTGTTCACAGAAATGTGGCATATGTAAAATATATTTTTTATTACACAAACTGATTTTGAAAATTAACATGATATGAATACTTTTTAATTTGTTTTTTTCATATATTTGACTTGAACAAAGCCAAACCCAAAACAAATACGTAAATTCCTCGTTCGTTTAAAATAGAACTATGTCCGTCAGCACTGCGGGACAATAATCAGTATTGTTTATCACGAAGTCATATTTCCTTGTAGCAAAAAAATAATTATGTTTTTTTAATTCCATCGCATTATATATAAAGATAATAAAGGAAATAAAAATAATAAAAGGTTAAAAATAACAGACATAATATACAATAAACAATAACATGAAAAGTGTGTAGAATGTAATACTCTTTCAGTATCAACAATTAGTAACAGAAAAAGAGACACCCTATAACAAGTTTATCTATTTTTATCTTTTATCTCTTGGTTTTTTCGTCGTGGGAATCCTGGGAAACCACGACCACGGTATGAAATTTGATTTAATGCATGCATAGTTTATAAAAAATATTAAATTGCATTTTTTCCGATATGAAAATTATATATATATTATATATTTTTTTAAATGTGAGAAAAATTATCACTAGCCTTAATTAATGCAGTAGAAACCAAAACAATAATTGTTAGAATTTTTGTCTGTTTGTATGTGCATGCGAATCTCATAAACCCCTAAAGTAATTTCGGTGAAATTTTCACTAAGGCATTGGAGTAAGTTTCACGTAACATTTAGTTTAGATTTCAATTCAATTGGACTGCAAATAAAAAAAAAAACTAAGTCAAATGTAAAAGTTACGGATGTCAGTACAAGAAAACTTTTTGCCTTTAGAAAATCTCGGAAACCTGAAAATTTAAGCTCACGTGAAAGAATTTACAGTCAGGAGCTAGTAGAAGAATAATTCTGAATCTGGACTAATTTATATTTTTTTTTTATACAACTTTAGAATTTATTTTGACAAAAAGATTTTTTTCGACCCACGCAAATATTCCTGCATAAATTGGCAGCTATTGAATTTCAATATGTTACAACTATTTCTGAAAGTATATTTTATTTCCCGTGAAAATAACATCAAGCTCCAGCGAATACAGAATAAAATGTGTGAATAGTGACTATCTTCGATATATTCTTCAAACAGGATTTCATCTTCACGAATTCGTGCATGGATTGGCCGTTTGAATATCATTTATCAAAAGTATTTCTGAACGTAAAGTTTATTTTCCGAGAGAATTGCAGTAAAATCCAGCAAATGCAGAATAAAATGTGAAGTAATAAAACTTGTTCTTTTTATTCTTCCAGTGACTAAACATCCGACGTCACTTATTACATTGTTTTACTGCAATCCCTGTGCACGTACCAAGATTTCTCATACCTCCTTTGTACGTCTTGTGCAATTTAAATAAAATAATATATTCCGACAACTGCGACAGTGATCCATGTTTGCAACACTTTTTTCTTAGAAAATATAAGAAGCTTCATAATTTCGTGATGTCCCTCTTTTTGTCTGTCCGTCTGTTCATATGTCACTACCATTTTACTTGGGGATAATTAGCATTTCGCAATTTGAATGATAAATGTATCCTTTAAACCGCTTACAACGATGTGGTTATATTAGGAAAAGTAAATTAATTTGAGGTAAGAGGTTATCCACGTAACTGAAGAATTAAGACACATTAGGCATGTGGAGTGTTTTTGAATAGGTCCCCGGTAAAGAGATTTCCAAATTACTCTCTTAATTAAGTTTGTGAAGTATTTTGTGTTAAATATTAATATTTTTCACCTTTCACTTTTAACTTTTGAACTATGAGATAGGGAATCCGAGACTTTTTACGTAGAGCTTTATAAAAATACTTTCAATGAAAATTGGTCTGAACTTTGACTGACTGTGGTCCAACAAGCACTTAGCAGCTTTTTCATATTCTTATCAATTATATGTATTCTGCTAGTCATAGATCTCTTTGCTTAACTGAAAGAGACTTGAGAATACTTCAGCATGTTCCTTCAGTGTTTAGCCGTAGGTTAACGAACTAAATGATGAACGTTCAGACATGTGCATTACCCTAAGCACCGCGAAAAAACTTACGGTGAAATGATAAAGAATTTTTAATAAGCATATAACTTGTGAACCCCAGAACCCGTGTGAGAAGCCAAAATCTTACTATTAGGCTACCATAATCAAGGCTATCTTAATTTCCCACATCCTTGAACGCACATACGAACGAAAAACGGAGTAATATAATCTTGAAAAAAGGCAGTCGGAAATGGAAACACTAGTTCAGCTTTTACTTCAATTCAATTATCGATTTCGCAATATTACACTACTATCCCCGAGGATTTCGTAGTGCACGTAACGTGATTGCGTTAGTTCAATTTTAGTACAAGTTACTTTTTTATTGAATTTTGTTTACTAAAAGAATTACTTCAGCTAGGTGTTCAAACTTCGATACTAAGCTAGCTAAAGAACCAACGCCCCTTTGAATTCACGTGAACCTATTATTGTGTTTTTTTTGAGTTGGTTACAGATATTCTACGTTTGTATCAGGTACTCACCGTTAGGAGGATTATATTCTCCATAGCACGTTTTATATATAAATAAACAGTCTTAAAAGATCAACAGAGCTTATCTCAGATACAATGAAACGTCGTACCTTTTCCGCGTATATATATACTATATGATATGTTATGTTAGTAATATGCGTTCAGAAAAACTGTGTCAATATCATTACTGCAGCGTGTTGATAATAATAGTATAGCTTTGTATGACAAACCACATGGTTCAATTAATAGCGTGAACAAAGATTTGTTATTATTACATAACAGTGGAATATATACGTTTCGATTTAAGAGTTACTACTGCCAGATAATTTCTACTTTTAGATTTTCGTAGAAAGATCCCGGTTCAATTATATGTGGTACGATAATGTTGTTAGGAGTAGCAACGCGTCTGTGATCAAATTTAGGTAGGACACATTTTAGATGTAGTTGATTCCAGATATCCATAAGTTGTAATGACAATAATTTGAACTGAATTCAAATTTATTAATTAGTTGATAAATAACTATACCAACAGGCACATAGTCTTAAAGTTACGTTTATTATTCCTATACATAGACGACATATGATTGGAAATCTTGTGTGTTCTACGTTATATGAAAACAAACGAAAAGTTTGGATGGAAGGCCAAGGACATAATATGCCGGAATGGTTATTGGACCACATTGACGCAAATTTGTGGCGTTTCTCTTTATTACACCTAGTAAAGTATCGGTACAATGAGTATATCAAGGGTGTGGTGTTTGTGTTTATTATATCACCGAAAAGCAAGTATTGCTCAAAGCTACAGTATAGCGGTGGTACTGCCCAGGTTAAATTACAAATCCTACATCTTAAAATATCTTACCGTCAATATAAATTAATAGAACATGATAAGACCGATCTGAATCTTCATGTATTTGAATTTCTGGGCAGTCCTCTATGGAATAAACCATGACTTAATATTAGGACAACTAGATATTTCTGCTTTATTCTGGTTTGACGTGTTTGGTAAGAAACATATACTTCAAAGAGTCGATCCGACTTAGTCCTTAGGGATGGTAACGCATCTGAGATTGACATAAAAAAGATTTCAATTAGGAATGAATGATTTGGGGTGGATTGCATGTTTATGGGCGGTAGTCACTTATCATCAAGAAGATTGGATTTTCGTTCATAAATTAAATATATTTGTTATATTTGAAAATATTTTATTTTATTAAATATATTTTATATTACATGTATACCTATCATAATACGTAGTATCGTAGTAGTATCATTTTAGATAAACACTTTAGGCACTTAGGGCATTTTTGTATCTAAGATCAGACTAACTTTAAGTAACTTGGTAACAAATATTTTTGCATCAGTCGTTCCTAACACGATCATGGCATGTGATGGTACGTACGGGCACAGTGTAATAGGCAGGCTACTTAAAACATGACTTTGAAATTGTTTCTTTTGACTTTGCCACAACCTTTATAAACTCAAACAGAGTATCGTATCATTTTATTTTTATACGCAGATTTTAATTTCTTTAATTAAATTAAAATTCTTGAAGTACGCATCCATTAAACAAAACACGAAAAATTAAGAGAGTTGCTTATTCAGTTTCCATATATTTTATATAGGTACTTTTTATATATGTTTGTATATAGCAATCAGAGGTACTAAGTCATAAAATAATTCGGAATAATTTAAAGCGAAAGTTTTCAAGAAATATTTTCTTTATTTTCTGATCAAATTCATAATTATTTACGTAAACTATAACTTAACTTTATACCATTACAGAAAAAATTTAATGCCAACTATTTTTTGCCCGCGTGCCTTCGCTTACGCAGAAGACTATATAATGTATTCATTCGTACAAACTTTTCAGCTGTACTTTACCCCTTTAAGGGTTACATTTATAAAACTTCTTTCTTAGTGATCACCCACGCTATGTAAATAACCTATTTGCAAAATTTCAGGATTCAGTGGGTTCTATTGTGCGTTGATCTTTAGGTCAATACTCTTTTATATATGTCAGAATGAAGGCAAAAGAAATCATAAATTATAATATCCCTTGTAAGAAGTACTTATTTTGGTTTAAAAATTTAGATAGATACCTCCACTTATAGAATACGTCTCTCACTTATAAAACGTTCTATACTTAGAATCCCGCTAAAGTCCTCTATGTAACTGATCGCGAGAAAAAATACCCAGACCCAGAAATGAAGTTTAAATTGATCGTTTACATCTCAACTTTGCCCGGAATCGAAACGGAACTTGCGCATTCGATCGGTATGGGTCCTGCTTCATTAAATACTTTTGATATACCCATATCATCTGTCAGAACATAAAAGCGAAGCATGTTATGTAAGGCACTAGACATCCTGGTCCATAATCCGCAACATTTATATTTAGTAACCAAAATACTCTTAAGATCGTACATAAACTTTGTATATTTAGTATAGTGGACTATCTAACCTAACCTAATTTATATTTTTTAATGTAACTTCAAGTATAACAACGTATAAAAAGTACATAAGTATATACAAAACATAACATAATATTAGTAGGGTAGCAAAAAAACGTGCAGGCCACATTATGTTACATGGTTTCTACAGACATCACATGTAATCTCAAAGATAACTGAAAACCATTAGATTTTAAGTAGATGCGTTATTACCCGACGTCTAAGACGTTCGCGACGCTTGCGAGTGAAGAGGTAATTTCACAATTTTAATCTAAATGGGGGAATTACTTTATAGCGACATGTGAGAATAGATACCAACCATCAAACGTTGATTGAACAATAGTTTTACAATCTATCATGTACAATACGGTCTGAAATATTTTCTGCACTATAAATCAGTTACGGCCTTCTTCATTCCTCGCCGATAAGCTGCCTGATAGCCTATTCACTCGTAGACAGACTGCCTATGCAAAATCGATCAAATATTTCTGGTTAAAGTTATCAGCAAGTTATAAAACAGACGCGTATGATATTTGTAATATAATCAGCATTATAGAGGTATAAATTGTACAGAATGTGTAATTTGAAACCTATTACTTATTAAATGCCTAAAGGAACTATAGTTGCTTCATTATTGGTTTAATTTGATGAAGGATAAAGATTAAAAGATGAGTTATAATAATACGTCTATGTGATCAATCTCTTTCAGACAAGCTTATTGTTCTTGACGGTCTTCATAAAATTGAATTCGATAACAGGACAATTCATCACAGCGCCTAAGTAGAAAGCGTATTAATTAGGCCAATGGAAATCTTGAATAAAAATGCCTAACAAAGATACGTATGTACTAACAAATGTATAGCCCCCAAAGGATAACTTGGGGGCTCCAAGAACTACGAATACATTCATTTTCCAAGTCATGTCTACCAATAACAATAAAGGGTAGGAATTGTATCTTCTGAAGAAGTAGATAAAACCCGCGTATAACCGTGTGTCCTTTTATATGAGAAATCATAAAGTACACAACATCGTTATAAGAAAAGGTCTGTACATTATCTGGGCATTGTTGTCGATATCTGATATACGGTTGTTGTATCGTGGATATTTTTAAGGTAGGTATAACCCTTTATAAAATCCGTTCACCTTTGTATCAATAGTGTTTTATTGTATTCATCGGTAACATGAAAATTGAATATTTTTTCCTATGCCTCAGGGCAACTCGTTGGTTTTTTCCCTGATTTTTGGTTAGACCTTATTTGTCGAATAAATTAGTTTCGATAAAAAATTTCTTAAGTAAAGATTAACAGATGTCTGGTTCGTATAATAAATCATTATGTTCTGTTTTACTTTTTCTTTACTTTTCAAATCCCCTCTGAGACCACCCTTACGCAGTTTTCTCATTTAAACAATGACTTAAATCGCCAACGATTGGGTCATTTTGTTAGAAAATGACAAGTAGAATAGGCCTGCTTGAAAGGCTTTTTACTTTTTTCCTTAAATCGTCTCACAAAAACACCCCCACACAGCTACCCACCCCATTCAAACAGATGACTGAAATCGCAAGCGACTGGATTATTTTACTATTACTAAGTGCTTTTACTAAAAGGTCTACTTAATGCCCCTGACTGAGCAATTTCATGGTTAATATTAGTCGCCTGACGCGCTGCATGCGGCCCATCACCGGGGATTAAATGTGAGATGATACTTTACCATTTTAATAGAATTGCAAACGAAATTAAGCACAGAGTTCACTCGAAAATTAGAGAGATTTCGATGAATATTTGTAACGAACCCTGTATATAAGTACCACCTAAAATCGATCTAAAATGGGTTGTTTTTCTGATACTAACATGTAAGTACGCCACCAACCACGTTGAATGGCCTAAATATATTTATTTGTTTACGTTAAAAGTATGCAAAGAGGTGATATTTCCCCTATTAGTTCAGATTCTTATATCTAATCATCTACCTATGTACTGGGCGTTTATATTTTTAGTTACTATAAGCAATGTCCTTAATATGCCATTCACAAGTACGCTCGCACGTTACTGGACCGCACGTAGAAAATGGGCTCAAATATTTACGCTTAGGATAATATTTTCAGCTGATAATAATAATGTTATTTTACTTAGTATTAAAAATAACATACTTACCTAAATATTTATTTTTACGTAAGCTACCCATACCTAATGATCGGACATTTGAAGATTTGTAGCCTATAGTATACTTAGAATTAACGATATCCTCATTTTATGTTCTCATTTGTAATAAAATATTCTATGCGAGACTTTGTCAGTGAATCTTAGGTACTATTCTCAAAGGACTGTAGTGTTTACTACGTCTATTTATACCACGCACATGTAATGAACTGTTTCCCTCTGTTCCTCTGAGACGTTCCCAGACCACTATGGCGCGCTATCCTCTTCAAATACCACGCAAAACGTTTTCCCTTAAAGCCGGTAAAACTGTCCACATGTAACGATAACCGCATGTCGTATCGCTAAATGAGGGGCTGCTTCCCTCTTTCAAACTTTTGGTGTATTTTACTAAAATTTTAATACTAGAATAACCTGCCCTACAGTTCCGCACAATAAACACATTTTTTTATTCAATTCCATATGCAAAAAGACCTAAACATTTTTTTTGTATGTCCTACAAATATTAAGCAACGGCTACACTACCGCTTCCTAATATTGTTATTTCATACATATCATTGTATCTATTTTTTTCTCTTCATTAAAAATACACTAAAATGTTTGTATTATAATTTTTACCTTAAAATTTTACATTTATTCTACAGTTAATAATTCTAAAGGTATTAAGTCCAAAGATAAATCCAATTAACTTACGCCTGAGATTTTCCATATTATCCTCAAAAATAAGGTTTTGTGAGATGTACTAATCCGCACGTAGGTAGGTAATAACCTATGTTTTTTCATTCTGGATGTAAGCAGATATCTCGCAGAGAAATAGTAATGGGTAGGAAAAGTATTATTTTACATCTTTCCACGCAACGGTTGCCACAATAATTATTATTTAGTCTAATAAAATTGCAGGTATTTTGAACCAGATGCATAGATCATGGTGACAGCTGAACTTTAAACAATTTTAAACTAATATTGTGGCAGAATTTATACATTATGTCGTTTATAATGGTAAACACGATTAAATCGACGATGGTTCGAAATATCGCCAATTAAAAAGCGTTAATTGTGAGTACCTGTTATATAACATACAGCTTAACTGTACTCTACGTAACTACTAGTTCGAAATAGAAAATTAGACAATTCAGTATTAAGAAAAACGCTTATCGTACGTACTCGTTACATATTAAAATGTATAATATTAACTTTAAATGATAACTGTAAGAGGTTAAGCACGTAGCACGAGGTCTTTTAACTGATTTTGTACTTATATTTCGTGATAAAAACAATTACACGGTAAAAGCGGCTTTTCACAGGTTATTACAGTCCACGCGTACCCTCGTCTACTTTAATGATTTTACGTACTTTACATATTTGACTATCCATACTGGTATTTTTAATACACATATGTGATATTTCCAATTATTGAAATCCGTCCACATAAAAATGTCATGGAAACTAATTCCTGTGTAAAAGATCACCGTAAACTTAGTTTTCGTTCATATATTTCATTATATGTATGTACCACAATTTTTTTTTCAACTCCCGCCATTTTGATCCTTTTTTTATAATATCTTCTTTATGGCCAGTGTCAGAAATTATCATTTTATCATATCAAAATAATAATGAAGTATTTAGTGTATAAAGTTCAACATTTTAACAAAGTACATAAATTATTATTTTATTAATATACGTTATTATAATTGGTGAAAATAATATTATAACGTCAAAATAAAATATTTACATAATTATGATATGGAAAAATAGGATAATATGAAGGTCATAACCTTACATAGGAATCAAGAACTTCTTGGTTTTTTTAAGTGAGAAAAGTAGCAAACGAACATGCAAACGACCTGATGTTAAGTAGTCGCAGCCCACAGATATCCATGTACAATCACAAACGACCGAAATCCTATCTGAGCCCGAATGTACACACGTTGCTACTCATGAGGACTAAGACGGTCGCCTCGCTTCAAAGTGTAGCCGGCAACCGCGCCTCTCCAACCGAAACTTTAGCTTTACGGCGCATTATTGACTGCGGCGGTAGTACCTCCCCGGTCTAACTATAGTTCTCCCACCTTTAAAATTACTGTAGTTTTAAAATACTTACGTGCAATGGTTCTGACAGTAGACACGTAGGTGCACACAAGTATGATTAGCGGCAAGAGGAACATGAAGATCAGTGACAGAGTGGTATATGCTTGCTCCTGCCATCGCTCCGTATAGAAACCGTGGGTCACGCACTGGTAAAACACTTCCACGAACGGCCCCTTTGCCTCGCGAAAGACAACTGTCTGAAACAATAACAATTAATATCAATAAACTAAGAGGTAATGTAAATCAAAGGGCGGTTAAATAGATTGGTTTTGAAGTGGATATCTTTTCAAGAGAATCTAAAATATTTTGGCATAGTTTACCAAGAATTATTTGTCTCTTATGTTTATGTTTTGGCAAACGTTAGGGTTTGTTAATGTCATGAATAACATTAATGAAATACGCCATTTCTCATGAAGCATATTTATAAACGTCAGTCCACGTTATTATCACTAAAATAAATAAAGTATTTGGTACACACGAACTGAGACTTCTTGTGAAATTATTTAAAAGAAAAAAATGTTTCTGAAGATCAATTAAGATGTTCCTTATATGATTTTAGTCTTTATAACGCTTATCTCAATTAATAATATACTTTACTTTTATACTAACTTATCATATAACTCTTATTAAGATCATCATTTAATATATGGCTTATTGTCGAAATTTTAAATAAAGTTAAACAAGACAATCGCCTGCAGAAAGTTTTGAAGAAGTCAGGTTCTTTGAAGACAATTATGAGTGTAACATTGACTCAAGGTTACGTGTTATGTCAGTATCATACATATTTTTTAATGTGTCAGTTTGAATAAAGCTATAAACATGGACTTTGTAAAAAAATCTGACATTGCTTTAAGGGAAAACTGAAAATTATAAACACGCTGGAAATTTTTTAACAAATATATTTTTAAAAACCACTACAAAGGAACTTGATTTAAAATCAGTGTACCCTTTGAGAGCTATGATGTCACAAACAGAAAGACCAAGATTGGCGTCAAACTAAAAAAAACATGCCACGGTTTGCGTCCGACGTTAAAATAAACAAGAAAAAGAGTAAGCTTTTTCAGAAAGAAATTAAAAAAAACATGTCACTCGGATTGTATCGAACCTGATATACGCGTAACAATCCGTATAATAGATAGATACATATACAGAAGATCGATTTTCAATCGTATCAGAGTCACGTACTTATAACGTGCTCGGCTTTACATGTATTTTTTATAAGTAAGAAAACAACGTAAATATGTCGTATTAATTTTTTGTTGATATTTATGGACTGGCCAAAATTGAAAATGGGACCATTATCGACAGGCTTTTACCCATTTTCTTCGCTAGGATTTTTATAGTATCATAATGTGTACTTAAATCATATAAGTCTAGCTTTTGGTTTGCACAATTACATGTTCTGAACATACATCAATTTTTATCAAGATTAATGAAAGTGTGCCTGAAATTGAAAAGAACAAAAAAAAACAAAAATGGTATAATTGGGATCAATGAGTTATAAAAGAAATAAATATTATAAAATTCGCCAAGAAAAATATGTTTATATAGAAAACATACAGATTTATGTTGTTGTAGGTAAAGATTGGTTTGCACGAAGTAGAAATAAAAGAAAAGGTAGATCAAAGAGACGAACCAAAATTAATTTCTAATCACTACCGGACTCATATGTGAAAGATGTTGGAGATGGCATGTACAAGTAGGTACACTGAGTTTCTACCACTTCCTTCTACTTACTAAGGTTTTCCACCGTTAAATTAAATGAAGAGGATACGGTAAGTACATTAGTCACAAAGAAATTTTATAAAGATATCCTACTATTCTACAAATGTGGAAAGTTGTCTGTTGGTCCGTTGATTGTTTGACATGACGTGTTTGCTTTCTTTAATGCGAAAACTACTAATTTAATCTATTTCAAACTTTGTACATACAGTAACTGTATCTGGTCACAATAGGCTATTTATTATTAAGCTATGTTGTATTAAACTGAGCATTGAGGAAAAATAACTCTAGTTAAGATAACCGCCTTTTCAAGCAACATCTTTAAAATTACGTATTGCTACAAAAGTTAGCACGAAAATAAAGGGTGTCTCAGAATGTTTTTCGTTTTTAGATGTTAAGTAAAAAACAACAATATCAATTAAGTTTTATTTATTGTTAAATTAAAGAGCAGTTCTTGAAGTTTATTT
>DWON01006384.1:0-13911 GCA_018251015.1 Phocides pigmalion okeechobee
GGTGTTGTAGGTTGCCAGGTGCAGATGTCGTTGCTTATGGTAGCCTCCTTTCCGGAGATTCTTAGCACCCCCCTGCCCCGCTTTTACCGCGACCGCTACCATAGCCAGGAATAGCGGGGCCGCCGGAGAATGAGGGCCAGGGTTTAATTGAGCTTTTCATGGGGGATATTTGCCATAGTTCACCGCGCTTGCGTGTTGGTGATCGCAGTGGGTGTGAATTGGGCACAGTTGAAGTTGGGCATCTTCTGGTTTTGTTCCTTTAGTCGCCTTCTACGACATCCACGGGGAGAGTGCAGCTATTCGCTGCCGGCACCACACGGTAAATTATCACTACATCGGTACATCATCATCACTAATGGTAGATTTCTTGAAAATTGTTTCTTGAAAATTGACCAGGGACATCACCCACGGCAAAAGTACACCGACTGCTTTTATTTGTAGTCCATCACGTAAATTTAGTTTTTTTCCTGTAGTTAAACAATTCAAACACTTTTTCGGCTCACAATAAGTTGAAGTGCTCATTATTTGTATAAAATGTTGAAGATTGAATACTCCGAAATGATATACGCAGGCAAATAATTCAACAATATCACTTCCCTGTGTCGTTATGTGCTCCGAATAAAAATAAATAAAATTTACTCACGTACGTTGTTCTTGACGGGTAAATTCATTGCTTTACGTTTCACGCTTTTGAAAAAATATGCGTATTCTATGACGCGAATGTCTTCATACTGTTTTATTTGTAGCATTTCTTATTACTTAGATAGTCGTACTCGAGATCTTTATTTTTTATAATATTTATAAATTCTTTGCCGAAATAATGAGGTGGGCTGCCTGTCTGTTATATTATGATACGTTAAGATATTGCTTATACGTTTTTATTTTCTTGTCATGTATTTTTCTAATAAATGAAGCTGAGCTTAGCACAACGTAAAATATACCGTATACATGTCTTTTCTTTATACATCAGAGAAATAGCTAAGTGACTACTTGTAAGTGGTCCTAATTGTAAGTACTAATTGTAATGTAATTGGTGGTGGTACTAATTGTAAGTGGTCACTGACGTTCGTAGACATCTGTAATCAATTGCGAATAGAATTGAAGTCCTCTTTGGGGTCGGCCACAGACGCGTTGCTAACTTTGAGGACTTTGTAACGATTAGGATGCACACGTAATGTGTTATTATTCTATTATTTCTAAAAAGAACCAAATATAATATTAAATGTTTCTGTCCATTACAATTGTTTGGTATTAATTTTAACAATATTACTTCGAATACATTTATTTATAAATTAAAAATTAAGTGATTGTCCATGATAATGGAAAAATCGAAGAACATGAATGTTACATGTTTAAATTTAAATGCAATTGTATTGAACATTAAAACGAGTATTATACAGCACGGTACATACATATACATATATAATATATGATTGATGGCGGATACTTCATTTACTTTTTAACAGATATTGCTATATCTTGTCAACATGTTTTAAAATAGAAATAATGTCAGTTTAGTATTAAACGTTGTTAATTTTATCGTGAAACTACCTTCATGTGTTACATAGAAAATTTGTTACATCAAGAAAGTACTCTTTGATCTTTTTTTACAATGCCTCATCAGTGCGTTTAAAGGTGGGAGGATTATAGTTCGTCAGGGGAAGTACCATCGCCGCCCTCATAATCCGCCGTAAAGCATTATTTGTGTTTCGGTTGAAGAGGTGCGGTTGCCGGTTACACTTTTGAAGAGAGGCAACCATCTTAGTCCTCAGAAGTAGCAACGCATCTTCGAGCTCAGATAGGATTTTGGTCTTGTTTGTGGTTGTACGTGGATGTCTTCGGGCTGTGACCACTTAACATCCAGTGGTTTGCATGCTTGTTTGCTACTCTTCTCACATAAAAAAGTAAATACGATTAGAGAATTTTCCTCTTATATATTTTTTATTGGTTCATTATGTTAAAATATACGATCGTTTTCGGCCTTGAAAACAAAACAGTCAGCAAGAAGTTTCCCGTTACTAAACAGGAATACTGTACCGAATAAAACATACGTTTGTTCTCATTTTCAGCTGAATCGTTATCTTTGAGCTCTGCGCTGCCGAGCGTTCGCAACAAAAAACAATAACAATATAGGGAGAGAAACTGCGGGCGAATGTACACCTTGTTCTATTATATGTATGTATAGTCTAACTAAAGAGGCTAGGAAAGAAGAAACAACAGTTTGCACACTAAAATATGCAGGGCACACATTTTTGTATGAAAAGAGAAGAGCATGCAGGTCATCTGATGTTAAGTAGTTGCTGCAGGTTATGATCATACACATACAACTCCAACCGAAAAAGAAGAGTTGCTTTACGGCGGACCATGAGGTCGGCGGTGGTCTCTGGTCGAACTATAGTTTTACCACCTGTTAAATATGTTTGTAATGGAAATTAAATGTTCATATTCATATTCATATTCTTTATTGTGTCATGCAGTTATCACATCATAATGGTGTTACAAATTTGATACAGTGGCATGAAACCCTATACTGGTGTAGCAATTTAAATTAGCTATAAACATACGCTAATATTACAATAGTTTGAATTTTAAATTGGCATATTATAAAAGTACAATTTACATTTTATACAATGGTGATAATTATAATTACATTTAAAATACAATGAAGCAATATAATAACAATAACAAAGAGAATAATGTCGAAATTTGGTAAAATGATTATGTACTCCCGAAGGAATAAGTTAAGAAACTGTGATATACTAGTAGTAGGATTCCGTCTCTCATAGGGAGTTCGGATTTAAAGTCCTTGTCATTCACCTTATAGTTATAGAAGTATATATGTGTTTGAGAAATTAATTATCACTTGTTTTAACTGTGAAGTAAACTTCTTGACAAAATCTGCATTCCTGATAGTTCTCCATAAAGTTCTCAAAGAGACTATTTGACGTAATCCTTCTAATTCTCAAAGGCTCCTTCCGGTAGTAGAACTGTAAAGGGCTAGTGATGAAAGATAATGTGCAGGATGTGACCTAATGAAGACCTCTACGAGTGAAACCTTGCTAATATTGGAGCTAGGATGCCGCCGTATGTTCAATTTCTGCATATTATTCATAGAAATGTTACTTCCACTAATAATATCGCCTCATATATTCCTGGAAGTTTGCCAGGACAGCTTTCTTGCTATATTACCTAAGACAATATAATGAATAGTATTGTTGTAGAAGTGTAGGTAGTATTATTTAACTTTTATGAAATACGCAAGTTAATCGATGAGATTTTATGCTCAGATTAGGATAATGATAAATACCGTTGATTTAGTATTAATTAGACGTTGGGTCTTGTAAAAAAAAATTGGGATGTATTTGGAAAAAAAACACATATTTCTGTGCACGTTGAAATTTCTATTGCTAAGTAATATGATAAAATACCGTCTGACAACTTGATTGTACATATATCAACAGAAGGATTACATATTTGTTAAAAGAGCTTAAAAAAAGTTTCCAAATTCGGTTGTACTTTTGTCGACTTTAAAGTCGTTTTTTTTACTTTCAAATTAATTTTAATTACGTAAGTTTAATTTTAATTTCTTTAAAGTTAAAGTTCATCACGTATGTCAATGGATGATGGTGATCTGACGGTTACAAGAGTATGCTTGATTACTTAAATTTTATAAAAAAAACAAGTACGTCAGTCTATATCTCCACTTAGGCCCATCTCATTCTACACAGATACAATTGAGCAACAGAAATATGGATAATACGCTTGTCTGATTTAAGCATTTCCTCTTTCTAAGAGACAGAATACTACAAAGTTATATTTGAATCGCAAATTAAACCCGGAACTTGAAATTGTTCTATCGATTTTCAGCTTTGAATAAAGCTATTTTCTTTTACGTTGTCTGTTCTATTTATTTTGTTTTTAAAGGAAATTATTAGGAAATCGTAGAGTTATAATGAAACTTGACAAACAAAATATGTAACGTTTCACTCATGCTTTGACCAAATAACTGTTTAATTGCTGTGCATTTAATAGTAAAACTACTAAGAAATAAATAGCATGGTCCAGAACGGTAAAAAATCAGAGTAACTTTTCATAACAGAGTAAGTTTAAGTTATTATTTTAGGAATATTCTCGATCAACAAACAGATTGAAGATATTTTTTTACACAAGTAAAGAATATCAGTTACACAATTTTATCAAATAACAAAAATAATGTTGAATCGTAACCGCAAAATTCTTATGAATGTTGAGACCGTAAAGTTTAAGAGTATGAATATCCTTCAAGCGAATGAAGATATATCGAATTTCTTATAAAGATGGTGTTTTCAAAATGTTAAGGTCTTTAAACATACAAAACATGTTGACAGCAAATTATATCCGTGAACAAATTCAATGCATGATGTTATTTTTTATAACGAGTATTAAATTTCTTGGCCTTTATATATTGCCAAGTACTTGATACTTATACTTTAAATAAGTAAAGAATTAAATAATAATCAAATATTGATCTTGGTTCGTAATATGTTACTTGGGTCGTAGAACTATAGTTTGTTGAGGAGATACCTTCGTCACCCCCATAATCTGTAACTTTTGTATTTCGGTTGGAGGTGTGGTGACCGACCTTACTTAAAAAGGGACGAAAGATAGACGCTTCAAGTCCTCAGGTATAATGATGCATCTACATACGGCCTCAATACTTTAATCTTAAACATCGATGGCTGTGCGCAAATGACATCAAGTTGGCTGTATACTTCTTTGTCGCTTCCAGTACATAAAATAACATTGTAATCGTACAGATGGTAGCCAGTTTGAGATGTCTTCTGCCTTCCTTATTTTCTTAAAATAGTTATAATCACCAAAGATTCTATTTCGTTGAAAGTCACCTTAGGTTTGGGTAGATCTTTGTCAAGTTTAGCAAAAAAGATTTTTAAATGGGAAGCTCAAACGTTTGATGTTAATAGCTATAAGATTGGTAACCGAATGATCGTTTGAAGAAATTGCGTTAGGGAAATGATAGTTTTGTGGCCAAATATTTGATATTACTCCAAATATAGTGCTGACGTAAAGGTCGAATTGACAAATGACACAACTAAAAAATCTTTTTTGCCCACTTTGTTTCCCTTCATTATTTTTCAGGGAATTTGACGACCCATATGGTGAAATACCCATATGGTACGGTGAAAACGATACGGGTTAAACACGTAAAAGGCGTTCTGGTTTCAATTCTTAGCTAGGTAGAATAGTGTGCGGCGAAAACCGTACCGATCAAATACTTAAAAGGGGTTCCGGTTCGATTCTCGGTCAGGCTGAATTCTGAATGAGCAATTTAGATTTCAATTTTGGGTTTGGGTGTTTGTGTCTTCGTCATGTACGTGCCCAAAGTATTCATGACACAGAATATTCTAACGCTGGACTGTAATAGAAGAAGGAGGGCAAAAATCAATTTAATGACATTTCCTCCAATATATGATCTCCTTGTATGCGTGTGTTCTTCAAAACCGGTGTTATGGGTTTTTCAAGGTCACAGCTTGGCAACCTTCTTGTGTTGCAAATGAAAATGAATTGCTTACGGAGCCATAAATCACTATAAGGTAGTCTAATACACTGTTTTATTGTAACTAAAGAAAATGAACGGCAACCGGAGGATGTCTCAGCACAGCACATCTCGTAAGAAATCCAACGTGGGAATGACGCTGCATATGGACACATTCAGACTAGCACTCACTTGCGAATGTTTATACGGTAACTTTATGCAATATATATCGCTTCTTTGCTTCAATAACGTGACAAGTTTGAAAACTCAAGTTTTTATTTTATTTGATAATTGAAATCTCCGTGTTTGATTTGAGATAACTAAGGTGTTAAATTTTTGTACGTAATCTACAATAAACATTAAAAAAATACACAATTAAGTAAAATAATTTTTTGTAAGTAAAAAATGCTCTACTGTAAAATTGTGCTTTTTAAGATAAAGCGTTATTGAAGCAAAGAATCGATATGTTTATTTTTTATTTTGAATTATTATTTGATGTTAAACGGGCTCTACAGATTTTAAAGTAATATCACTGCGGAATTTAATAATTTTGCTATATAATGGGTATATATATGAGGATATTTTTTTATGTAAAACAGAATTATGTAAGTCATTGTGCCTAATCTATTGGCGAAGTATGAGAGTAACCAGATACCCTAAAATATATCGTGATATGAAAGCTGAAAAAACTTAGACGTAGGATCTAAATTAATTATACCATGCATGTAGATTATTATACCAATAGGACCTATCAAAAATTTACCTATGATTTTAAAGTAATATTAATAATTAATATTAATTAATGAACTATGCAACTGGTTCGAAATATCAAAAATCGTTAATACTCGATACATAATAAAAAAAAATTACAGTTTAACAATGGCCACCAATTAACTGGTCGGCAATTAGCAAAGAGTCCGCCATTGCTTTTTATTAATTAGTAGTATTAGTACTTAGTAGAATTAGAACAGTACAACGATAGTAAAATGTTAAAAAAATTATGTTAATGTGTTCTAAAATACACGCTCAAAGCGGCAGTGTATGACATGGGTAGATAGATCATTCCCGAGTCGGCCGTTATCAACAAAGGTTTAGCGTATCGCTGCCAACGGGTCCGTCCTCCGTCACGACTGTCACTTTTGTTTTAGGACAACAGATTATGTTATTACGATATTTCCAGTATTTGAGCTTTTAGATCGTGATACGGTATTATATGTATATCAAGTTATAAAATGTATATCAATGTTATAAAACTATATATTATGAATGTTTAAACTAGTAGAGGTAGGAGAACTATAGTTCGACCTGCGAGGTACCTCCGCCGTAAAGCATTACTTGTGTTTCGGTTGGAGAGGTGCGGTTGCCAGCTACACTTTGAAGCGAAGCGAACGTATTAGACCTCAGGAATAACAACGCATATACGTTCGAGCTCAAATAGAATTTCGGGCGTGTTTGTGGTTTTACGTAGATGTCTATAGGTAGTGACTACTTAACATCTGGTAGTTTGTATGCTCGTTTGTTACTCTTCTCACATAAAAAAAATGATCTTGATAAAATAACAAACGAGCGCGCAGGTAAAGGAGCGTGCTGAAGATTCAAGTTCAAGTTCGGAATTTAACCATTACACTATCACTGTTTAAAGTTCTATCAAATTTATCATTGGTATAGGTTTAGCTTCGATAGAGATATTTTTTTGGAAACGACTGGAACGTGTTGATATGAATTATGGTAAAGTTTTACCACTGTATTACTTTTAAAATAAGTATTACATGTAGCAAAGCAGACATTACATTTGACCATGTAACGGGTACCCATGCTTAACAATTAATTGCAAATATTTCGAACAACTTGCATGGCTCGTGGTCTTGCATAAACTCGCATTTGGAAATGAGTCATAAAGCATAAATTAGCATATAAAGCATAAATTATTCTGCAAAGATACTAGCAATCTGTAATCTACTGTAGATAAGTCTTGACATCTTTTTAAATTAGATTCACGGGCCGAGAGACCTTATATTAGATGTATGCGCAACTACCACGCCCTTGCCTGACCCTCTTAAACAAGGCCTTGATAAAATGCGCTATATAATAAAGGGTTTTAAGGCGGTACACACGATAGTCCGATGTGCCCTTGAAAAATGATGAGATATAGTATCCCCAGCTCCATCCCTCAGCTGAGAAGTCTCGATGTGCCAATACAGTTTAATAGTCTGGACGCTAGAGGAATGCCAAACTTAGCACTTAGTCCTAATCAAGGGCTACCTGACTAAAAAGTTTGGGTTAATAGTTGACAAGAGACGGACATAATCACATTTACGTCCCTGTGAGAAAATCGTAGCCCTTACTACGTCATGTCAGGAAGTTCATGTATTTAAAAAAAAACTTATAAAGCTCGTAAGAATTATTCTTCTTTGGCGTAATTAAAAAATAAGATTAATTAATAAGGAGTACAAAGCCGTTTTTGTAAAATAGATACTATCTATACAAAATTATCATAATAATTTGTATGTTCCATCGGTGCAAGCAACTTCATCCAATGCTAAAAAAACTCTATCCTATTTTTCAAATAATTAGATTTGATTTTGTGGTACAAATAAATGTCTATCTTCAAGAAAACTATAACACAATTGGCATGAACATAATTATAACATTTCTTCATACACAATAAAGTTACCAAAGTCAAAACGCGCTACGTGACTCGAAAAGTAAAATATATGAAACCTCACCGGTCTGAAAGTTCTGTCAAAATATAACAACACGCGTGAAATATTGCATGAAGAATTATGAAGGTTTTATTTTGTTCGGGCACTTTCATATACTGCTCTAGAAGCTGAAGAGGCTGGTAAAATGTTTCCATAGAGTTATTATACTGCTTATGTAGTTTCTATGGGAGTTTAGTTGTAAAAATCCTAGAATGAACAGCTTGTTAAGCAGTTCTTATGTTTCGGTTGAAGAGGAGCGATTATGGGCCACACTTTTAAGCGAGGCGACCATTTGAGTCCTTAGGACTAGCAAAGCATTCGTAGATGTCCTTGGGCTGCAGCGTCCAATTAACATCATTTGTCGTGCATCCTTGTTTTTTTCCCACTTAACACAAATAAAATAGAAAAACATCCGACTTCAAAATTAATGTAAAGTAAGAAATAATTTTATTGGAATGTTCATAAAACATTATTTTGACGTCGGCGCTTCAAACAACTACAAAATGTTTAGTACTGTAAGGTTGCAAGCAGATTTTGCTGCGAACTTGTATGATAAATGTGAGCGCCGACTTCATAACTATTTAATCAACATGAATAATAAAAACAACATATATTTTTGCTCATAATATTAATAATATTACGTATTCTTTGGTAGGTACTTAATAGTTTCAGTCCTTCCCCATTAGTGGGCGAGAGACCTGTGCCCAGCATTGATACTAGAATAGAGTTGCAGCAAATTAAAGTGTTTTGTACTATTGTGGTAGTTTAATACTATATCAGAAAACAATATCATTATAAAAATAAGTGAGGTTGTCTGTTATAACAAATCTGCATTTCATAGGTAAAGGTCGGCAATCAAATATAAGTCAAAAAGGTTATCTGAAGAGTGCTTTTCCATATCGAATACGAGCCCTTCTAAAGATTGTATCGAAAGTCTACTAAACAATGGCAGAGCATTGTTAGCGAGCAACTAACAACAAACCCTATTGATCTATTCTAGTTCCACTTTAATAAACAAGAGGTCACCTCGAGACCTCACTGCTATTCTTTTAAAATAACTTGCAAACGTTGCAGCCGTATTCGAGAATAGAAAGATGCCTTCTGACGTCACTGCAGGTGACGTAAGCCGACCTTGTGTAGTTTGGCGGGGCCTAGGAATGCCAAGTTTGGTCTGAATCGAATATCTATTTCATACTACAGTAAACTTATGTAACTCACACATTGACAAATACGTTTTATGTAATGCTACCACAGAGTCTGGGGTTCGATGCTGAGAGTCTAGACAGGACTTCTAAGGGTCTACACTGAGTCCAGTAGTATGCGATCTGTATTGAAGATTGGTTCACATTTTTTGTTTTAGTTACAAATTATTAAAAAAGAAAAGAAAGATCTTATAGTTTATATAAAGAAATGACAGCCAGCTTAATTCTCATTTTACAAGTCATTAACACCATAATTAATAAGAGATTTCTAATAAATTTCAAGAACGAAAACAACTACTCTAAATAAATTATTATATCCAACAAAATTTTGGGTATGGAGGCAACATAATTTAATTACTTTAATATTCTGGATATAGCCGTTTTAGCGAATATTTTATGCAAATAGTAATTTGAACGATCCGTAGAGGTTTATGTAATTTAAATTACAATATTAACTGGGGATTTGTGAATTTGAACAAGCAAAACCAAAGAACAGCTATTTAAAATATATATACTCAACGAAAAACGTTCTGAAAAACGAATTTGATAAAACTATTAAATATTTGCGCTTTTCATCGATAGCTTTTCCATACTTCAATAACATTAAACTCTATATTTAGTACATATATTTACAAACTATAATGTCGGACTAGTTTAAGTTAGGCTATAGTGACGTGGATTATTTTGTTATATTTTTCCATTATCAGCTTATTACTATACCACATTTGTTATTTGTGTTTATAATTATTCTTAATGATAAACTCATTAATATATTTCACCATGGGTTAAGATGTATTTGGATGTAGCTACTTTTCAAATCTGTGATAAAATTTCATGAAGACTTTTTAAATTACAAATAATATACAATTACATACCAATACCAAGACACGTTTTACGCTTCAACAGAACATCGCGTATTTAAAATGTTGTACTTAAATTAAACTTAAATTGTTGGACTTTGTCCATGTAATTTAAAAGAATAGAAAAGATAATGCGGCGTAGTAAACTATATCATAGAAATACTCTCAGATTTAAGACTACAGAATAAAATAAGTTTAATTCTAATTGGCCAAGTGGTTTTTACGTGATTCACTTCACACAGGCTATTTAAAAATGGTATAGTCTCTATATCGTTCATAATTATTAATGAGTATTTCTTAAAAAAACTTATTTTATTTTACTACTAAATTAACAAAGTTTGTACGAGAATCTCGTTGCACGCAGCGCTTTGGCAACACCGTGCATGTAATACTAATAAAGTTAGTTTCCATTTAAGTTAACTAAAAAGTATGTTACCAGTTGGAAAACATGTTATACATTTCAGTGGCACCCATTTTTTCCTACTTAGAAAGTATCTAGTGGAAAGTCAAGCTTGGAGTATTTAGTTAATGGGAACGTGGTAGAAACAAGTAGGAAATATTTCTTATAATAAATATAAAACATACATCTAGTGTAGGAACAGGAATAGTGAGTTGCTGGCCTCTCATACGGGCAGTCTGGGGTTCGAAACTAGGACATGTATCATTTAGGATGTTATGTGCATATTGAAAATTAATTATAATTGTGAAGAAAAAGTGTTGAGGAATGTTACATGGTTGAGAGTATTCCATAAACTTCTCAAATGTATTTTATTTTGGTGAAGTAGCAAACGAGTCGGCAGGACATATGATGTTAAATTCATTGTAAAGTACATTTACTGCCTGTCGTAATGTTTAGATAAGTTGCTACTCATAAGGATTGAGATGATCGCCTTGCTCCTAAATGTAGTCGGCAACCGCAACCCTCCAATTGAGATACAAGAACTGTTTTAGAGCGGAGTATGAGGGTGACGGTGGTAACTCCCCCGTCGAATGGTTGTTCTATCACCTGCTTAGTGGTATTGGGACAGCAGTAAGACTATTGGATTGATTATTGCGTTGTTTATTAACATTATATTCTAAATATCAAGGAGGGATTAGTATCAACATTTTTTCAACCAATTAGTCCCACGTTTCATCAACGCTTCTGGTAACAAAAAGGCTCGTTCATATCACGCGTAGATAATTACGATCACTATTCAGCGCGGAATGCGGCCAGCGATTATTTAGAATAGGCTTTTGCTATTATGTAATTAGTTTTAAGATATTCCATGTTACATTTGGACTAATTAATTATGCAAATTATAAATTGAATAACAAGTGTGGAAAAGGAATTCTAAATAACCTTTTCTAGTTTGACATGACACGTCAAATATATTATTTGTCACAATGTCACGAATAATATTTGTGTGCAACCTATATTAGTCTATCGAGACCGTATACTAATGAGATTTGATGAACGTAATATGGAATGCAAGAAACATTTATCGCATTGCTTTAACGTTTCAGACATCAACACACAAAATACTCGTTTACACTCATTCACATAGACTCGACATTCGAAAATCTAGCGGCCATTTTATCGTTGAAACATCGAAGGGTTCCGGGTTCAATCCTCGGCCAAATGGAAACTATGTATATTGCGACGGATTTAGATTCATTTTCTGGATCTGGATGTTGGTGTTCATGTCTTTCTGAGCGTCTTTGATACCATTGACACAAGGAATCTTAGTTTGGGGCTATGTATTTTATAGGTAGTAGATCTATAGCTCGATCGGGGTGGTACCCTACCCATACTTATAATCCGTTTACAGCTAGTAAAATTATAAGCTCGAGCGAGAAGGCACAACCGCCGCCCTTATGATCCGTTGTTAAACAAATATCATGTTTCTGTTTAAAGATGTGGTTGCCGGCTACACTTACCGGCAACCATCCCAGTCGTCAGAAATAAAAACGCATCTACCTATATAAAATTTCATGTAGGTCTTCAATTCTGTTTGAGGTTGCATGTGGAACCCCATGGTCTGCAGGGACTACTAAAATCAAGTAGCTACCATGTGCATCTGCTTTTCTTTAAATATTAAATAGGACTTTTTGATTGTTTCGGGAATCAATAATTAACAATAGCATTTCAATGATTCAACTCGGAGAGCAATAAGCTAGTACAACTTGTTTTAATATGTTCATAACTTTGTAATGTAGCTGACGTTGTTGGTTTAACCCAGTTTCAGTTACAAGTAAAGTTTGTTAGTACTTTTTTCATTCATTATTACATTTGACACAATGTTCATGCAACGAATGTTAAGTGTTAGTTGGTTTTGTTTTGAGTCTTGTAAAATACTCTGAAACGTTTCACATTTTTACTACAAGCAAGTCTTTTGTATTTAAAACTAGATTTTTCTTTAATGGCAATGGCATATTTAAGCTGCCAATGACAAATAAAGCGGGGAAAAGGAAATAAAAATACGGATAAAATTTGAAATAGGAAAGTAGATCCGAGTAAATAAAAAAAAAATAAACCAAACGACTAAAGTGTTACATATTTTTTATTAAAATCAATAAGCATGTGCCAATATATTAAAAATATATGTAATTAATAATTGAATACGTAAAATGGCAAACTATATACATATTGATGTAATTAATAATTTCTTAAATTTTTATATAGTTAAATTAGATTCTTTACTGAAATAAATTTACACGTCAATAAATTGTATTTACCTCTTCATGAAGTTAAAATTTTATAAGTCCAGATTGATTTGACAGATGGTAGAAGTATTATACGACCAGGGAGTTACCACCTTCGACCTCATAATCCGCTGTAAAGTAACTCTTTTATTTCGGTTGGAGAGATGCGGAAGCCGGACACACTTACAAGCGTTGCTGCCATCTTTGTACTCACGAGTAGCGACGCGTCTATATGAGCTCTATAACTTCTATTGTTGTTCAGTCTTAGTCGTCAGTTTAAGGTTGTATGTGGATGCACATGGGTTCCAATGACTACTTACCATCAAACTGCCAGCATGCTCGTTTGCTACTTCTGTTATATAAAAAAATATAACTGTACTATAAACTTTTGAGACAATTTCTACTCAATAATTCTGATTTCAATAATATATTATATAGTTCAACAAAAGCAAAGGGCTCTGGATTTTTTAAATATAAATAACTTCTAACTCGTTTCAATTTTATTCAAGTTATATTAAGTTGTAAAGAAAACTTAGACTGTAACCCACAGACTTAAAAAATATGATAAACTGTAATTATATGTATATAGTATATAGAAGTATTTTCTTTAAACTACGAATTATATTCATTAAAATTTCAAAGAAAATGAATATGGTGTTTAGTTTGTCTATACTTCATTTACAATTTAAATTTTAATAAAAATAAGAAAAGACTAACATTTTTTTATATCTATATATTTATAGTTATAATACTCAATGGTAATTTTTTTTTTTATTGTGCAAGAGTAAGAAACGAGCTTGCAGGCCACCTGATGGTAAGTGGTCCTAGACCTAGACCTACATGGACAACTACGTCCAATCTCAAATAGAACAGAAGTTCTATTTAAGGATGGACGCGTCTGCGTTCCTACTCTTGAGGACTAAGATGAT
>DWON01006385.1:0-13909 GCA_018251015.1 Phocides pigmalion okeechobee
CCTGCATGCCCGTTTCTTACTTTTTCGCAATAAAAAAAAGTATAAGTATTCCTACTTTAATATTATGTGCTGGCTGACGATAAAATTGATATTTTTTCGTGGTATGTGTTTTCTTTTAATCTTATCTTGTGGCTTAGCATTATAACGGCTTTGTTCAAATATATACCAAATACCATTTTCGCTGCATTAACTGAACTCACACAAAAACTGTTCTATACCTAAAATAATGCCTTAAAAGTGAGTAACGTATATGAAGTAATTTAGGAATACAATGAAAACAAGTAATAAAAACTACAGTTAATATTCGGCATGCGTCATATATTGCAACAAATATAATTAATACATTTATCATGATTTCAATCTATAGCATACTCTTACGAACCTATATTTACCTTCACTGTGTTTACATTCAAGTGTAATCTTAAGTGTTTTTACACTACATTTAATGTTAAAATTTATTTTAATCTTTGACTTTAAATATGTCAAAAATTTATTATAAAAATTTGACGTCATGTATCTAATTTCATTCCTCCATTTCTTAAACTGAGTTTTACTAAGTGCCTGAACCGACTTAACAAAGATTTTTTTACAGTTGGTAGTTCAAGTGAGTTTTATTCTCAAACAAAACTATTCGAAAAATCTCTATACATGACAAGCAGTGCCTCTAGTGATCCATTTGCGAACTAAGATGTGGTGATACTACTAATCAAAGCATGTTATATCAAATTTCAAAAAATAGCAAAAACAAGGGCAAAACATTTTTTTGTTAATGTGTAAACAATCAGTCAGGTGCCAAATGTGTAAGACATATTTGGCACCTGACGGCATATAACGTCGCCTGGGATTTATATTTCGTTGACTTGGTGATGATTCCATAATGCGTAAGTATTTGAGAAATCCACATCACTTCAGCGAAATAGTAGGTAAATCATACGGTTAATATCAAATGTCCGATTGAAAGTATGCAAACTCATATTATAGATACTGCTTACGTTAATAAAACTTGGGTCAAAAGCTTTACATCATACCTTTTTATGTTAGAAGAGTAGCAAACGAGCATGTAAAACCCCAAAACACGTCTGAAATTCTATCTGAGCTCGAACGTATATGCGTTGCTACTCCTGAGGACTAAGATGGTCACCTCGCTTCAAAGTGTAGCCGGCAACCGTACCTCTCCAACCGAAACACATGTAATGCTTTACGACGGATTATAAGGGCAGCGGTGGTACCTCCCCGGTCGAACTATAGTTCTCCCACCTTTTAACTTATACCTAGTAAGATATTAAAATTCGACATTTGGAGTATGTCGGATAATGTAAAATGCTCGTTAGCTATGCTTGTCGAACCAGTTCGATTGAACAGCCGACGGGGTTCACTGTGATCGACAGATTACTCCAAGTCATAGACTTCTACTTTATATGGTCTGCGCCTATTGAGTGTAGGATTTTTTTGCGATCATTGTATTAAAAGTATTCATTTTTATAAAATCAGATCATTAAAATGCAAACTTCTTTACAGAAAAATTTAGAAATTGCGTGTATAGGAAAGAGAAAGCACCGATTTCAGTTTAATAACAAATTATATGTATAATAAGTAAAATAAAAACTAAAAAACACGTTTAAATTGCGATAAATATTTCTTATATACACTTTTTTTGTTGGATTTATTATAAAAACGTGTTTTTTTTATAGTGTTATTCTTCATTTTTCTTCATATTATTTTATTTTCATCGGTCTTTGATAAGTATGCGAACTTTTAGTTGGATTTTTTATAAAAGCATGTTTAGTTTTTTACTATTATATGTATATATTTTTCATTATTTTTCATATTATTACAATTTTATCGGTGCTGTGTGTTTCAAATTAATCCGACATCTTGAAGTACGTCAAAATCGTTTTCAAAGTTTCTGTTACAAACATACGACCGAAGCTTATAAAAGCGTGTTAATACGTAATTTTTATTGATAAACCTAACGAAAAGGTAGAGGCTACCTAACATAAAACAGTCACCGTAGCCTATGGACATTTGCAATACGAGAGAAGGCAATGCATCTCGGGTTTTGAAGAACCTCTTTGCACCTTTTTTAAACAGCCTCCTGACATTAGCATTTAAGAAATACCTTAGAAGGAAACTTGTTCGACAACCTGCATGTATGTGGAAGGAAAGAAGGAATTAGTGAAAAACATGTAATTAAATTCTCCATTTGTATAATACTTATGTACGTACATGTTGCATATAACCACATATCACAATTAATTCACAAATTTGAATATGTACTTAATTATGTTCTGTCTTAAAATCTCATACAATAACAATATAAATTGTATTTGTAAGTAAAATACACAATCATTAGCAGATATATGTACATTTAATTACTAACATAACATTTTTTTTTCTTAATTTTTATTCTTACCACATACTTGTACATTATTTATCAATTGGATAAATTTTCCAAGTAATTGTATGTATGTATACGTTATTTATGTATACAAACAGAATTATTTATCGTAATAGAAATTACGCATTAAGTTCGCCTTTTATAAACTTTACTTTAGGCCATTTTAAAAAGAATTAATAACGTAATAAAAGTCGACGTTGGTTATAATTAAACGACAAAACGCCCTTTTGTCTTCGGCGGTATCACAAGTATTTGTACATTAAGGGACTAAATCGGATTCGCCTGGTGTATGTTCCTACCGCTGTGAAAGGCGCAGACTTAGATTTACCTAGTTAAGCATAGAAGATGTTCCACGTTAGTCCCCAGGAGATGCAATGCATCTGTAATTGAATTCTTGTACGACCCAATCCAATTTTGATTACAGGGGACCGTTTGCTACTTCTATTATATGTATGATTTAAAACTAATATTATCGGGGAATTTATAAATCTTTACTATGTATCAGGTAACCACGATTGATGATTTAGACGAAGTTTCGCCGTAACCACGAACCATGCAACTGGTTCGAAATATCGGCAATAATGTTGTTGTATTGTATGTATAGAGTATACATACGGATAAATAGAGACAAACGTCAACATCAAACCATTGCTGTACCACTGTAAGGTACGAGTTTTCTTTCAAAATGAGAAGCTTTGGTCGTATTCCGTACTGACCATGTGAGTATTACTGTACTTCACAAACCCTTGAAACATTTATGAAGAACTAATAAATATAAAGGTTTCCTCATAATGTTTTTCTTCGTCGTGAAAGCAAGAGACGATTCCTAGTATGTACATAATTTTGAAAAATCAGATTGTGATACCAACCCTCGACAGTGAAATGTCGAAATCTTAATACTTGGCTACCATTACGTTGAAGATTTGAAGATTATGAAGAGAAGAGAATATTTAGTGATCATTTAGAAAAGCGTTTGCAAGCACAACCGTGGGCATTTCCTAGCTATAAATTTAACTGGTCACGCGATGTGCCACATGCATCAATTTAACTAGCTAATTGACCTAATGGTCTTTCTATAACACCAATTTAATTTGTGAGATGTGTTTCGTAATGAGTATTTACTACTGTGGGGAGGAGGTCGGGGCCAAGTATATTGCTTAAATAGTTAATACAATTTATTGCAAATCTCCATACATCGATTGTTACGTGATTGATACTCTTATTTTCAAACGCAGGCAATTGTAGTAGCAATAATTGACTTAAATAATAATTAAATCAAATTAATTGAAGTCATAAGTTAAACTATAGATGAATTATATCTCGAAAAGAAATGTGACTGACTGAACGAAAGATTGACTCACAGCCGAAACCGTTTCATGCAGAATTCAGAATATTTCAGATAGATTGTTCATCAAAATGAAATTACGTCATATATTACCTTTTATCTTTTTGTCTGCCTCTTATCTCTATGTAAGCGCCTTAAGTATTCTAAGAAGCTGCTCTTGAACCCACCATCTAATTCTTTGCTATGAATGAGGTACGCTACGGTTCTATCCTTTGTGGATAAAGGTGGCATATACTCGCTATAGTATGCAGTAACAATAATCCCTTCTTCCCTCGGATTCACGTTTCCATAGCGCATATAGTTCAATAGGTTTTGGGACAAGTATTTACCTACATCGTTTATTCGGTAGAAACCATCGCTTCTAAATCCGTCCAGTTTAAAATCAGGCGTATTGAGCACTTCATTCGCTAATTCTTGTACCGGACCTGAGTTTAGTGAAAGGCTTGATATATGCCCCGGATTAGTACTCTGAAAATTAATACACGTTAAAAGGTTTTCCTTTGTTGACACCCTAACAAAAGACTGCCAGATTGAATCGATAAGTCCTTTCTTCAAGGTAATGGAAAAGGATAGTTCTATTAAAACTGGTATTGAACATAGATATCTCAATTTAAGATTGCTGATTGTGCTGATTATTTAAGTCAATACTTTAATATATTCCTTTATGTAAAAAGAATAGCAAACGAGCATACCTATAAACCTAAATGTAGCCCTATCTGAGGTCATACGTTAGATATATTGTTACCTTTGAGAGCTTAGAGGGACGCCACGCCTGTAAATGTACCCGGCAATTATATCTCGGGTGGGATTAAGAGGGTACCACTCCGGTCGAAATATTGTTCTATATTAATAAGACCATCAACCTTTTTAATTAAGGTAACTAAAGCCAAAATTACATTCGTGCTAATATTGCCTTATCACATTGTTATATTAACTTTTAAGTACTCATTTAAACGACAGATCAACAAATAAATCTAATATATAGCCATTTCGAAGGTGGTAGAGCCATTAGAGCTCGCCCGGGGCGACACCACCGCCACTCTCATAACCCGCCATAAAGCAATATGTTCTTTATGTGTTGTGTTTCGGTAAAGGAGGTGTGATTGCCGGATACACATTATTGGAAGCGACCATCTTAATCCTCAAGACTAGGAACGCATCCGCGTCCACCATATATAGAACTTCTGTTCTATTTGAGATTGGACGTGGTTGTCCATGGGCTACAGTGACCACTTGGCATCAGGTTTGTATGCCCGTTTCTTGTCTTTCATAATAAAAAAAATCTAGTTGTAACGCACAAAACACTCACCGACTGCTATGGTAAAATTATAAATAATTAACACCGGCTTTTGCAATTTTTTGTTATTTATTGTAGGAAATATAGTGCGTAAAAATAGAATAAACAAAATATGTTGATGTGAGATTAATTTTTTTTATTAAACTTTTTTATTCTATTTTTAAATATGGATATATTGCTTTGTGCCTGTATAAAAAGTACAGGAATTGTGTCGCCTACACTAGTAATCACTATAATTGGCAATATTTGTTTCGTATTCTTATTGAATTATTTTTAAATTTGGTTAAACTAAACTTTTTAATTTTTACAAGATTTTTTGATTACCTTTCTCTTGAGAAGGCCATTCCAGGAACGTTGATCAAATATGTGTTATATTACTGATCAGTTTGGCTTATTTTGAGGGCCAAAATACTTTAGATGATCGTTAATATATAAATCCACATTTTAAAACATACTAATCAATTATAATTCATCCATCATTCAGCAATTATTTAATGTGTAAACGAACTGACTTATGCCTTGGACGCTATCCTCTTCGAACTAGCCATTTTCAACGGCAAACCGAGATTAAACATAATAACCCATGTCACATCAGCTATCTTTCTAAATAAACTTACATGAATACTCGCAGAGAAACAACTTAATAAGATGGGTCACGTATGCTAATGTCGAACGGGAGGCAAGCAAACGTTAAGAGAATGGCAAAAATCACAAAACGGTCGCAAATCCGGTTGGTAATCGACTTATGTTCACATAAACATGCGGACAGATTAACTTATTCACAGATATTACCTGACTAAAAACGATATTAAGATTAAGCAGAACAATAAAATATCCTGCAATATTCATTTTATCTATGAAAACGAGTAGGTAGTTGTCACTAATTAAAGTCGTTGAGACAATGTTTGGGACGCGAGTTCTTCTCAGTATTTATAATTTGTATTCGGCATATTATACAATGCTAATTCAGAAAGAATACGTCACCGGAAAATATTTTGTTCGAATGTAAATGTGTTTGGACAATGGCCGTTTTAACATATCAATGCGAATGTCAACTTCGCACGTTATCTCAAATCTGAGATTTTATTTTCGCGTATATTATCATTCGTTACATCCATCATTTCTGTGGCATTTGTATACGCGATGCTGACATCAAATTTGACTCTCATTCCAATGTTTGTCATACAACGACATTTTAATGCATAATTATTTTAGTTAACATCATATTTAATAGTGTTTACTGCGCCTTCGTATAAATTGCGCGTGCTGATTTTAGGGGATCGGGATTATAGCCCAGGTTATACAGATTTGTTCAAAATTCATAACATAGGTAAGGATAGTGGAAAATGTTGGACAGAACCTATACCTATATTTGCCTTATAACGGCAATGTATCGTTTATGCTTGCTGGTTTATAACACATTCAGTCTTTCCAGCTATTATATCACCTGAAGAGCTGCAACCAATAGTGTCAATCGCGCACTTTAGATTATTCTATTTGGTATCACCTCTAGTATGCATTCTCGTTGAATAGTAGCAAATAAATATGGTATTATTTCCGTTCTTGATCATCATATTATTTTATAGAATTTTCGAATTCGATTTTTTAAGTTTGAAGCCTATGCGTAGAATTTTGAAGTTACTTTTAGCATTAGAGCTTACATAGTCATATGATGTAAACGAATAACCCAAAGTTTGGATTAAATGGACTTGGTAATCTAGGTTTGTATGATAAAAAATAAAAGTAAATTTATAAACAAAGAGAAATATATTTATTAACTAACTGATACAATTCAACTTGAACTCGAATGTGTAAGATAAGGCACAGTGTTACAAACTAAACTATCAACAAGTGAATGTGCAGTGCATGTTGGTTCAAGTAGGGAGCGCCAGCTGTTGAGATTGATAAGCCCTAATCATGCTCGTGACGCAGCCTCAGTAGTACTGTCAGCGCGCTGTATGATGTCTTTATCAGCTGGAACAAAGTAGGTTTGTTTAGATTACGCAATGATGGGCAGGAAGTTATAAATGTTATCAAAACTGTTGACTTATGTACAATCTACAGATATGCAGTTAAAATTATTGCAGGGAATTTAATTTAGTTTTATTTCTTACTTTGCTCTCCTCTTTTTAAAATGTTGCTTTGAGGAACTTTCATAGCGCTTAGACCACTTTTTATGGTAATTTTTTTGTATGTCGATATTGACAAAAATGATACATATATATATGTCTGCATATTTAAAGGCGTTGTACGCATGAAGAATATATATTGAACAACATTAAATAAGATTAATTAATACTTTTGTTTGCGTGTCCATGGTATCCATGACACAAGAATTCCTAGTAATAGATCATAAGTTAATACCGACAGAAAAAATATTTAATATACACCTGTACAATATTTTTACTGTGATGGGTAACATAATCCATAACTATAGATACAACTATAGATACAAGATACAAGAAAAGTAGGTTATTTTGTTAAAGCGCGGTCAAACGTGAACTTTCCATAAAAATATTTGAATGCATTGGAGGAAAGGTCTAAACAATAAAGTTAGTCATATCTGATAAATACTTTTCACAAAATAACACAAAGTTCCTGTTGTAATAAGTTGAACATCCACGCACTTTAGAGTACGAAGCAAGCGAGAGGTCATACATCCCGCCCGCTGATAGTACAAGTGGTTTGTTGGCTCGTGCCATGGTTATCAGGAGACGCGCCCTCACGCCCTGCACAGATGCTACGCCACGCTCCCAACCAGAACAATAGATCGCCTCACCGATATTCTCACTCTGCAATTGAAAATTAAGAAAATATTTCTAAAATACATAAGTTTTTAACCGAATATCATCGCATAATTTATACATTTTGTTACATAATAAGTACTTATCATTAACGTTTTTTATTTGCCGATATTTCACCGTGACCACGAGCCATGCAATTGGTTTAAAATATCACAATTATAACGCGTTAATCGTAAGTACCCGTGAGGTATATAGGAAAATGTCTAAAATACATGTCCCAAATAAAAAAGAAACTACATTTTAAATTAAGTTTTAATAGAGTCGAAGTGTGTATTGTGTATATACCTGTATTTTTACTTCTTCGCACCATCTGCAGATGATGTAGAGCACCGACATATTGTATCCAAGGTACAGAATGCTCATAAGACATTTTGTGTAATTCTCCGTAGTCTATAAAATATTTTATTTATTAGTATTTTAGTGCATTTTTATTAACGTGTACAAGGAAATGAAAATACAAAATCTTCATAATTGCTTACCGTAGCGACCTGGTATCCAATAGAGCAAATGAGGGTAGTGCTTACAGCTAACTGCCCTAGCATGGGTCCATTTAATATTCCCTTGAGTGTTAAAATATTGCTAAAAGAATATTATCATTGTTATATTAATAAATTTTAAGTAAGTAGTTTTAAATTGAAATAGCGTTTTAAGGGCTCAGGAACTCAAAAGGGCTAGTGATTAGATTTTCAGGAAAATTCAGTTAAATTTAAAATACGTAAAATTAAAGGTACAAAAAATATTATTTGCTAAGCGAAATTACTCTATATTATAAGTTTTATATTACCCAAAGTACTTACTTTAATATTAATTGATGTTGTTTTATCAAATCATCCAATTTTTTTACATACTTTTGCTTAAAATCATCGATCATAAATAGAACGTTGTGATTAAGATCTGGAATTAAAAAATAAAGGTACACTTAGTCGCAATAAGATATACCTTCTACCAATTATATGTTTCGTGATAATATTTAAGATTATATCACGTAATGATGGGTAAAGATACGAGGCACTTGTTAAATCTGGAAAGCTATAGCGAATATCTTGATATAACAGTACCGTGATATAACAGTTGTTGACATTCCCACGACGAGTATACCAGTGTAAAATATAATGGAATAGTGTATCTTTAAATTGCGATATTATATTGAATATCCTTGATTTAAGTAAAGTATGGTGCGGTCAGAAGTTGTATGGGTGATCGTTAGTGAAAAAAATGTTACTTTCGTGTTTCAGAGACGTTTACATTAAACAATTGGTCCTGGTGATCATCGATAGTTCGCATAAGTTCTTTTCGTTAGTTCTCTGGCCTGTTTGAAAGCTTCTTAAACACGAATTGGTTGGTATCTTTACCCACAGATATAGATTAAAGCAGCTTGGTAGAACATAATGGACGCCTGTCAAATTGTTGTGAGAAACCGGTGCCCAATAGCGAAACATATAAGAAAGGTAATAGTGAAGCCCCTATATCAAAGTTTCAATAAATTAATGCATGGCATAGGACGGAATAATTAGATCGTTGACCATCATAAAGTACCTACTTTGTATATGATAACACAATCAGAACTTAATGTAGGTTAGAATATCGTGGGTTGACGGTCAATTTCCAACGAGTCGTGTGTACCCATACATATCTGTTCCATTTGATTCTGTAAAGATTCTGAATTTATTCTCATTTTCATTTTGTAATATATACCTACTATTTTATTTTGTATTACGATTATGATTACTAATATTTTACTAAAAATATGGTACATTTATTCAGGATAAACAAAATAGCTATTGTAGTTAGTACCTTAGTAGCAGTTATTTTAAATGTTTTAAATTATGTAGAAACATAATGCTTTACAACATTTCCAACATTGTCAATTTTGGTTTATAATATTTATGGTGGTTTATAATATCACTCAGCTGGACACATTGAGTTGCTTGTCTGGGTCATAATGATTGGCAAACTGGCAGGAAAAACAGCATTACCCTGAAGAAAAGTTACTTAATATTCAGGAGTGGACAGGGATCGCCAACGCTGCCGAACTGTTCCATTTCGCAAAGGTTCGCAAAAATATGCATATGTGACTGTCAACCTTCACTCAATATATCTTTTTTTAGACCTTTATTCGATCGGAGATTCTTAATATAAACACCAAAAAAGAGACATACAATTTTAATATCGTAAAATTAATATATGTTATTATACGTACTTCTGACTTTTTTATTTTTTTATTGTGAAAGAGTAAGAAACGGGCATGCAGGCCACCTGATGGTAAGTGGTCATTGCAGCCCATGGACAATCACAAAAAGAACAGAAGTTTTATTTAAGGATGGACGCGGATGCGTTCCTACTCTTGAGGACTAAGATGGTCGCCTCCAATAATGTGTATCCGGCAACCACACCTCCCCAACCGAAACACAATACATGAAGAACATGTTGCTTTACGGCGGGTTATGAGGGTGGCGGTGGTACCGCCTCGGGCGAGCTTTTACGGCTCTACCACCTTTAAAACTTTCTTTTAGACTTTAATAGACAATTAAATTATTATTCGACAAGTGCCATGAAATTGTAAACTTATTATAACGAAATAAATAAAGGGTATAATAATACCTTGTTCGTCGTCGCAGCAATCTCGCAGTATATTCCTAAAGCAGTCGTCGAGTACAGAAAACTGACAGAGTAAGTGTAGCACGTGAGCTTGCATTGTCACATCGTTGACCATTACAAAGTACGCTAAGTACGAAAACACGATCATCACTCCAGTGTATGTCAGAATGTACCGAAGCGGTGTGTAGTAGTCGAAAGGCAGACGAACAGGCACCATTAAATTGTAATCTAAGTCGTCTAGTAATGGATAAGCGTGCCTGGAATGGAAAAATGAGTGTAATTCAATTCAATTGTCGTTAACGAATTTGAAAATCGTTATGGCGTCGGCTTTACACTTACAATTTTTTTATCTGTGCTACATAACTGCTACAGATAAAAAATTGTGTTCTTACTTTTTATTTAATTTACGCAGCAAATAAACACGCATCTTGCTTGATATTAAATGGTGTATATGGAAACCTGTATCTAACTCAAAAGCAACAAACTAAGTTTAGTGATCTCAACCATAAAAACATTTTCTTTGAGAGATCACCGATTTTCAAAATTTATGTTCCAGTAAGACTTCATCGATAGTACATTGTTATTAGGACACATCTCAGTAGGAGATTTGCATAAACTTTTGAAATGAAAACTAATAAAATGGACAAAAAATAATTAAAACCTGAAGCAGCTTTATTAGGAACTTATCACGTAGACTACTGCTACTGCGAATCTTTCTCTGCTATTCAAATTAGTCAACTAATAGTAATAATATAAACCTAAAGACATTTTTTTAAATTTATTTAAGGGGACTAACCTCTGGAAATACGAGTCTCATTAAAAAATCTTCTTTAATTCCATATGCAATGTACTTACGAAAGTTTAGGTTATATAACGTCAAGCTACGATCCCTAGAAACGAGGTAATTACCATGCAAAGTTTAGGTAAAGAGTATGCAAAGCGAGGTCGAAGAGGCGGATGCGGGCGTGTGGTTTGGGCCGATGGGACAAGTTTTCAAACTGGGCTGAAACTAGGGGATACAGTAATAAGATAAAATATTGTACCGATGAATGCTAAAGGTGAGAGAACTATAGTTCGACCGGGGAGATACCACAGCCACCCACATAATCCGCCGGAAAGCATTACTTGTGTTTCGGTTGGAGAGGTGCGGTTGCCGGCTACTTTCAAGCGAGACGACCGTCTTGGTCCTCAGGAGTAGAAACGCCACTACGTTCGAGGTCAGACAGGATTTAGTCGTGTTTGTGGTTGTACGTGGATGTCTATGGGCTGCGATTACTTAATATCAGGTGGTTTATATGCACGTTTGCTACTCTGAAGCGCTGAAGCTAAATACTATTATATATATTGTTACATTTTTTTTACGTGAGAAGAGTAGTAAATGAGCATGCAAACCACCCATGGTTCACCACATCAGGATGTTAGATAGTCGCAGCCCATAAACATCCACGTACAACCACAAAGACGACTGAAATCCTATCTGAGCTCGAACGTAGTTACGTTGCTACTCCTGAGGTGTAAGACGGTCGCTTCGCTTCAAAGTTGTTATAAGTAGAACAAACATAAATACGCTGTAAGTACACGACATGACTCTTTTTCTGTCATGGGTGCCAAATTATTTCCACTTAATAAACTTTAACGTTAAACTCTTAATACACTTTTACTGCGATAAACTGTAAATATATCCCTACATTATATACTTATAATAGAACAATAATCAATTCATGCGTTCTTATACGTGGGTAATTTGTATAAACACGGTCTACATTTTATTCCCACATATTGGTTTCTTCAATACGACCAAGTTTGTTACTCGTATTGTACACAATTTATGACCGAAGTTTTATGGAGAATGATTTATAGCGGGAAAAGTGATATCTTTCTTCGTTAGCAAACTGTCTTAATTTACAGGTTTCAAGTACTTTTAAGAAGCATTAGGGACAATTGTTGACATTGAAATGAACATATGGGTCCTCATCATCACACGACAACGAAAGGATCCGTGGAAAATGCAGATTTTTTTGGTTTTCTTTTGTGTGTGTAATTACTCATTTTACTGTATTCTTACTGTTTCTAACTGTCATTTTATTATAGACGCTGTATTCTTTTATGATATTCATTGTTTACATCATTTTTTAAAACAATTAAACTTCATAATATATTTACATCAATTGTCCGTATTTATTTATTGTTGTTCAATGTCTATTGTTATTCTTATTGGATGCTATGACAGATACTTACCAAGCAACTAATGTCCCGCTACCTAAGCAAATCAGTAGCCATAAATATATTTCATTCCGTTTTTGCCATACAGTGACCAACTTCTTTCTTTCAGAAGTCGACATGTCGAAGTAAGGCGACTCCATCGATGATGCCAAGTTTTTAAAAATGTTCTTGTAGCTTATCTGTAGGCCAAACATAAGCAAATGTACAAATATTTTTATACTATGCTTTTTGTCAAGGCACTATACATTTTGTTAAATATTTATAGCACAAAAGTAGTAAACGAGCATGCAGATCACCTCGTGATATGTAATTATTGTCGCCCATGGACAATTGTAATGAATCCATAATATGTTTTAATTCCTATACGAGAGGAGCCATTGCGAAAATAGCAAACAACCACGCATTTCGCTTGATGGTAAGCTGTTACTGTGGCCCATGACCATTTGTAATTAATCCCAAACAGGATTAAAGTTAAAAATAAAAATAAAAAGTTAAAGATTAAAATCTCTGAATACGGTCTCAGAAGCGTTGCTATCTCTAAGCACTAAAAAGAAGTAAAGTGGTACAGAAGAACCACATATTTCAAATAAAATCACAGCAGTGTTTAATACTGAAACGATTTTCAATGGTTGGAACCGTTATCATATCATATAACATACATATCACATCAATCTCAGAATACATTTAATCAAAAACGTTAATTAAATCTCACAGTATTTTTAACATACACAATGCAATCAACTTTCATAAAGGCAACAACTTTGTTAAATTAAAGCTGTAGGATTAAAAAGCGCTCGTTGAAAGTCAAATATCGTATACAATAATTGATTACCGTCAGTTTCATTGATCTTGCTCACATTTGTATATGGTGTTGAAGGTAAATTACTTTTTTTAAGGTTTTTTCATACAAGTCATTATTATTTCATACAGTCACAATCGTGTTCAATACAATGATGATTTTTATTTTTATAATATGTAAAATCTGTTTTTTTTGTCATGAATTTGACCATGAATGAGGGGTAACGGTCACTGCCGCCCATAGACATCTGTAATCAACTACACAAAGAAAAGACGTCCAGAAGTCGTGTCGTCACCAGTCGTAATTTTGTGATGTCGTGTCACATCGCATGAACTTAAGTCCATAATAACACCCTTCTACTGTAAGGCTTGGATTACTTGACACTAGAAAGTAGAGCCATGTAGCAATGTGTCCACTTAGGTACGGTGATTGCAAATCAAAATTA
>DWON01006386.1:0-13909 GCA_018251015.1 Phocides pigmalion okeechobee
GATAAACGTGTTACTAATTAATGAAATTAACAAATAAAGAATTAATTATTTTGTGCCCTTGGCCATTGCCATTAAAGCTAAGATTTTAACAGTTCGATCAGCTAAAATAGGAGTTTTTTTGCTATTTGTTTCATTCGTGTGATACCTGGGCTCAAAACTGGGTATCTCCTTTTATACATTTACTTTTTACTGGCTGAAAAACGAGAATTTTATTTCAAACTGTAAATCTTTATAAGCCTTGAAGTAATTAGTGTAGTAATTAAGGGACTGAAAATTCGACCTTATATTTAAAACGTTGAAGTGCTCGAAACGTTTGAGGTACTTACAGAAATAGATACATTTAATATAAATTCGCACTAAAATATATAAACATCGAGCATAAATACGAGATTAAAATATTTTTGAAACTTCACTTTTAAAAACTTTTGAAACGGGGAGGTACCACCGCCGCCCTCATAATCCGCCGCATTAGTTGTGTTTCAGTTGCGGTTGCCTGTTACACTTTAAAGCGAGGCGACCATCTTAGTTCTCAGGAGTAGCATTGTATCTAAGTTCGAGCTTAGATAGGATTCCGGTCGTGTTTGTGGTTGTATGTGGATGTCTATGGGCTTCGATTACTTGACATTAGGTAGTTTGCATGCTCGTTTACTACTCTTCTCATATAAAAAAAACTTAGTGTTCACTTGCAAATTTTTCTGAAGGCTATCTTGGGGTTAATACGTATAGTTAATTTACTCTAAATAAAGTTAGACTTTATTCAGGCATGTGATATTTGTATAAATGATGGCCTGGTAAGTTTCCGAGCTCTCATATAAGGTTATGAATTCTATCATGCATTTTTGATGTTCTTGTTACGTGCGCATTAAAAATTACTAATCACTCGCTGGCGATGCATTAGCAATACTCCTGGTGTTGCAAATGTCCATACGCGAAGGTGACTGTTTATCATCGGCTGGCCCGTCTGCCTTTCCGTTATTATATGTATAAAAGAAACTTCATTTAACGGGGAAGGACGATAAAGTGTTAGAGTTAGAATTTTATAATGTTCCCAAAAGTAGGTGAAGTCTACCAATCCGTTCTAGATCAGATTGTTAAGATATGATCCAATATTTCTTATTCTGAGAAGAGGCCGTGCTCAGCAGTTAGACATTAATAGGTTGATTACGATTATATTTGCCAAAATACCTAGTCAATTAGTTTGCGCGTTGGAAACCTTCATAAATATTTTTTGAATAATATTTCAATATACAAGATTAAGGTAAGTAACGGATCTAGAGATCAACCCAAAGCTGAATCCGCTGAAGCTAGAATTTAGAAAGCAAACGCTAATAAAGAATTTCTGATAATTTCCCTACGGGGGGTAAGTGGACTATGGAAGTGGAAGATAAAATTTTGTATGTTTTTTATTCTTTTATAGCTGCTTTAAATATACATAAATTATAACATATACATACATAAAATACACATAAAATTGTAAAATTTTTATGCAAGCAACGCCTCAGTAAAAGCTAGTAAAAATATTTACGTAAAGATGTAAAAACATTATACGAGGTACTATCGCGAAGGGAATAACCTATTTACACATAAATAGATGAGCGAAATTCGTGAATAGAGATTCTATTAAAATGATTTGTAGAAACTTTGGGGCAATAAATAATATCTTATTGTTTCATTACAATATTGCAACGTTGTAACATAGGAGTAGTTTCGGTGCTAAATGTCGGTTGCGTTATATAAATTAATGCTTATTTGTATCTGAAATTCGACTTATTAATATGATCAATAGTAGAGTTACTGTTTGAACGGGGAGGTACTACTGCCGTTCAAATATTCGGCGTGAGAAAGGTTTGTGACGATCGGAGAAGTACGGTTACTGTATGCTTAGATAGAAGCGACCATTGTGGTCTTCGGGAATAGCACAACGCATAACGTAGGATCTCAGATAAGTACTTTAGTGCTTTTTGAGGTTGTATGTCTAAAGGGCGCATTGTTTACTTTACATCAGGTACCGTACATTCTATAACGATATAATGATAAGTATCAAGTGTGTCGGAAAGTTCTTGTTCACTGCGATTCATCTTGGGATTGCGTGCGGTGTCTAAACTACTACAGTTACACGAAGATCGTGTTATTGTTTCTTTTAAAAAGTTCTGTACGTAAATTATAATAGAATTAAAAAAATTAAGCTATTTTTGTTTAAAGCGGGTAAAAATGCGGGGTATAGCATAATCTATGTCTGGAGCAGTACACTTGCTTGTCTGAGTAATCATAGCACATGTAATAGCGCATGCGCTTAATCTTGTTCAACAACGGCACATACCGCTCGCGCACGCTGATCCGTCACCGGTGGTTTTGTATACAACATTTCGCATCTTTACTAAAGTAAACAGAACGGCGCATGACAACCAACTTAACCTAACCAAAGTGCATGAGGAACAGACAAGCTGCTTGGGACAGGCGCACATATATAGACGATAAGCTGCATGCGTCTTATGGAACAGCGCTTGACGCAAAATGAACATAAAAGCGCAACGTAATATGCGCTGCCGTAGACATAGCTATTTATGTATAATGGATTTCTTACGATACCTATGACTTTAATTTTTTCAATTATTCTTTGTTGAATTTTTACAACATACCTGGAAAAGAGAAAAAAAATTATTAATCAAGTTGTATATATAAATTTTTTTTTATTTAATTAATATAAACATATTATGAAACACCGTAAAACTAATTACCTACAGAAAGTCTGTGCCCTGGTGATAGGGTACCAAGAACGATAGCTGCATTTCCGCGCTAAATAGAGATAGCTATTCTTTGCGCGAGAAATGCAGTTTAGGACTAATTGTTGGAAAAGTTTTTGGATCTGTATCCCACGGACCAACAATTTCAAAACCGAGTGGAATAAACACTTAATCACTGCTAAGTGGATCTTATTTGCGCCGTTTGGCTTCTTCTTCAGCATTTGCCACGTCTCGTAAGCTTGGCACCGCTTTTTTATGTTAGAAAAGTTTCAAAGAACCGACTGTTTAACGTTCCCTTTTAAGGCACGGAAATCCCCATGCTTTTTACCGCTAGCGATTACCCACGCAACTTATGACCGTACTCAGAACTGCTTAACTTTATGGAAATTTTATGACAAACAGCTGCAGATTTAAGCATTTTTAAAACTTTAACAACACAACACTTGAACTGTAGTTACAATTGTAACGAAGTATGAGTCCGTTTGCTATCCTATAAACAGCTTGTTCACTGAAAATAACACAATATCACTTCTATTCACGCCACTACCTGCTCGGCTGCCTCCATCTGCCATTAAGGACTTGTACTATCGATAAAAGTATTATGCGATAAGCTTTTAGATTACCGAACCACTTATTAGAGTTTTTAAATTGTTTGTGTTCAAATTAGGTACTTGGGATCTGTACACAGTTATTTTATGTACAGTTGTTCCTTACTATGTTTTAGTTTTATGACAGCTCCAGAGAACTAAATTGATGCGTCTCATCAGCATTCTTGTCTTATTGAATCTTTTAAATTATTTATTATTACTGTACAGTTAGATCTTAAAAGCAGTTATTATTTTTATAATGTTGCAATGATAATGTTTTGTCGTTAAAAATATGTTGTGTAAATCGTACTTTGAAATAATTTAAAGAAAATAAAAACACATCTGCTTAAGAACTTATTTTGAGTGTTGCCTCTGCAGATGAACAACGAATATTTTGCCATTTACAAGTGTAAAAACTAAATTTATGTTTGGTGGGAAGAGAAGGAATGCAGGCCATCTGATGTTAAATGGTCGATGCAGCCCATGGAACATATACATACAACCTTAAACTACGAAAGACTCAATTTCTATCGGAGCACGTCCGTATATGCGTCACTATGCCTGAGGACTAAGATTGTTGCTTCGTTTATAATTCTAGTCGGAGAACAGCATATCTCCGACCGAAACAAGAGTTTCATCACCTACCTGACATTAGATTCAACATATTTTTAATCTCTTGTAATTGTTATCTTACTCTTTAGTTTTACATCTTTACAGAAATCGTCGTTTATGTGTTCGTCGTGAGACGTAGACGTTGGAACGCATTTTACTTGTATTACCACTACGGACTTGCATTATGCAAATACCGAGTTGTGGAACTCAATTATGCAAAGTAAAACTTTCTATACGTTGCCAGTTCGAATTAAAAGTGCACAGCGCTGTTGTTGCTAAGTTCTTAAGCTTAACTCTGCCATTTAGTACTCTGCCAATTAAATATTTCCTTCTCATGATGCTTATTGGAAGAAATTGTGTTTTTAATGCCACTAATAATATTTTGTTCAGTGCAATTGTACTTAATAGGCTAACTCATACCTATAGGTAAAACTTTTTGAAACGTAAATGACGCAGTAGTGAATGAGAAAACTTTGCTCAGTAGCAGGATAGCAAGGGATTATTGCTTTTTGGTATGAAATAAATGGATAGTAATTCGGAACAAAATACTGCACAGCACTATTGTTGCTAACTTCTTAAGTTTAATTCTGCCACTTAGTAGACTTTTTAATTAAAATTTTAATTCGTTTTCATGTTTCTTCGTTGGTGAAGAGGTTGTTTCTTTTGCTTTCATTACGAAATGAAATATAAAAAATGGTCTATAAAGTTTACGATTGTATTATTTGTATACGTAGATTATTAAACTAATATTCAGCACAGCATTCTACATGCTGGAATGATCGACACGCAAAAAGTGATTTAATGTTTAAATGACCTCAAAAATAGGGGAAGAGATTTTCAATATGTCGATATCTTTTTTAAAGCCACGTATGAATAAAAGGTCCTCTTTACAGGTCAATGCACGCTCTCATAATTGAATTTAAAGATAATTTTTTCTCTAGAATTATAGGCTCCATAGTTACCCATTGATAACATACGAGTACTGCTTCAATATTACAACTACGTATTATTTGCATTTTTTTTGATAAATTAACATTTTAATAATGAAATAGCAATTGCAATTTTGTGTGCGATATATGAATCAGTCCTTTTGTCACCGGCGGCGTCGGTTTAACGTGGGACTAATTGATTGAAATTATTTTTGGCACTCGGCTTCCCGGATCAAAAGTTTCAAAGGCAAGCGAAACAAACACGTAATTACAACCAGTCAAATACGAAAAAAATATAACATGCAAAAACGAAAACTAAAAGAAGACAAATATTTACTGAGGGTAATGTATTCAGATTATATATTGAGTCATATATGTTCCGGCGTTAATTCCGAGTAACGTACAAATATTGTGATGTTATTGATAAATGTAAATGGATAATTCAAGGTAGAGAGTATGTGATCCGTAATTAGTCATTAATTTTATTTAGTCAAATATATGTCTTTGACTGTTTTTACTTTGCAAGATGTACTTAATTACACACTTAAATTTTAAATGGCTTACAATTTTCAATAAATATTTCACATTACAGATTCTAAGGGCCATTTAAGATATAAGGCCAATAAGAGAGTAGCAGAGTATATAACTAAATTATCTGTTTGGAACGCACTAAGTCACTTATTTTTAGCATCGTGGAGAATATGTGTAACTAAGAACTCATCGCGTAGCGAATTCTTGATGACCAGCTTCTTCATTATCTGAATTAAATCGATCAATGTTCAATGTAGACGATTGTGCTTCGTTTTTTCGTTGTCTTTGCGCATCGTTTCTTGCCTTTCGTGGTTTGTTCGTCGTTTTCTTCACATCGTTCTTCGCATGTCGTTTTTTACGTGTGGTGTTTGCGTATCGTTTTTTGTACGTTACGCTTATGTATATTTATTTTCGCAATTCGTTTGTGGGCCATTGTGTTTGGCCATATTTTTATTTGGGTTTTGTTCTAGGTGATTTTGAAAAATCGAATCTAAACTAATCCAATAACTAAGTTTTTTTTTCGTATGTATTTAAGTTAATCCCATGATCAGTGTAGTTTACGTAAACCTTTTTGTAAAACGCACAAACCGTAATAGTTTAAGAGAAAACTGTGCTAATGCTTATTGGAAGAAGAGATTGTTTTATTTAATGCTAATAATAATATTTTATTAAGTGCAATTAGATTGAATAGGTAAACTAACACCTATAAGTAAACCTTTTTGAAAAATGTAAATAGCGCAGTAGGAAAAGAGAAAACTATGCTCAGCAGCTGGATATCAAGGGGTTATTGATTGTTGGTATGAAATAAATGGAATAGTAATTCGGGGCCAAAGAGTGTGTCAAATCTAAAACCAATAGTCCGAGAAGCTTGTGTGTGCTTTATAGCGGGTTGAGGCCCATTTACTTCCCGAAGGCTTCGAGCGCCGCCCTTCGCAGACCCGTCAAATAACTTTTCCCTATATCCTTATTGATGTTTATGGGTTCATTCGTTCCACAAACGCAGCCATGATTTTAACGTGACACAGCACTAAAAAATCGATTACATTTATGAGTTTACCGGCATTAGCCCGCGGTTTTCCCCGCGATATGTACGGTTCGACGCTTGCTGTAAACTGCATTGAAATAAATAATTTGAAAAATATTGAAATTTTTATTTACAAAATAAAATAATTATTATTAGTATTCGCAAAGGTGCGAGAACTATAGTTCGACCGGGGAAGTACCACTGCCAGCCTCATAACTCGCCGTAAAACATTACTTGTGTTCCGATTGGAGAGATGCGGTTGCCGGCACTTTGAAGCGAGCGACCATCTTAATCCTCAGGAGTAGCAACGTATCTACGTTCGAGCTCAGATAGGTTTACAGTTGTGTTTGTGGTTGTACATAGATATCGATGGGCTGCGACGACTTAACATCAGGTGGTTTCCATACTCGATTGCGACACTTCGAACAAGAAAAAAAAATACGGGATTTAAAAAAATGCTAGAAAAAAATAAATTAATAAAAATAGCAATCGTTCGTTAACCGTCCTCTTTCCCAGAAGATCAGTTGTTGAGAAGACCCACCCTCAAACAAAGATCCATCGCCCGTAATGTGATAACATTTCTTAAAGTTCGGACGCAAATAATCTGAAGTATTTTTGTTGGATGAAAAATGGTCCCTTGGAACTTGTTACAATGTTTCCACAAAAGATAATAAATCCCTAGCACTATTTGTTTCAACTGTATCGTTGTTCTTAACGATTGTTCAGAAATGTTTAGATTTGGCTGGTCACAGGTCCTTTTCACCTTCTCAAATGGATCTCCTATTGGTATACTACATTTGGTCTACTACGTCTGGTCTATTACGTCGGGTCTACTACGTCTATTCCGCCATTTAGTTTCAATGTGCAGTTATGTTCTATCTAAATTGGTAAAAATCCAATTGCTTTGTTTGGGGCTCCTGTCCTAAAGTAAAGGGTCCAAGTTGTCCAAGTGTAGATTAGTATTTCTTTACACAATTTGAGGAACTTTAGGCATACATTCCTCCCAATGTGTTTCGTCGTTAAAGGTGATAATTAATTTCTATCATCCATATCGGATTAAGGCACAGTCAATACCACCATACCTGTATGAAAATTTTCAGATACGTTCTTTTTATAGCTTTTTTGTTTTTTATTTACTAATAGGCTCGCGTTTGGCTACTATCCCACCCGATGGAAAGCGAAGCCTAGGATGTAGCCGGCCTGCCTAAAAAGTGCTTATTCACTTTTGTCTTGAATAGTCAAGTTGTATGCATCGGATAAAACAGACGCCCACAGGGAATTCCACTCATTCGCAGTCTGTATAAGACACGATTTTGCGAAGCCATTCATCCTGTTCAGAACGGTGTCTATTAGATTTTTTTTATCTCAGAAGAGTAGCAAACGGGCATGCAAACCACCTGATGTTAAGTAGTGCCAGCTCATAGAGATTCACTTACAACCACAAACACGACTGAAATCCTATCTGAGCTCGAACACAGATACGTTGGCTTCCTGCGGACTAAGTTGGTCGCCTGACTTCAAAGTGTAGCCGGCAACGGCACCTCTCCAACCGAAATACAAGTAACGTTTTACGGCGGATTATGAGGACGGCCGTAGTACCTCCCCGGTCGAACGTATAGTTCTCCCACCCCCACATAAGTACATGAGCGAAGACAGGAATTTTCAGCATTCTACTCCTGAAAGGGTAGAATAGAAGTTGAAATATTATAGCAGCTTTCGTAATATCGACTTTTCTACGAGCAAAGCTGCGAGGAACAGCTACTATCAAAATAAAAGTCGATAATCCAGGGGGATAATGTCGCTTTGTGAACGTCTAAACCGGTTATCTGCACAGATCGCTGGATACTACAAAGTGTTCATTATCTGTGTAATTACGAATAGGTAACACTCGTTCGGTTTGTAGCGTTGCAGCGATTGTCGTTGAGTCACATCGACTGAAAGTTTTCAAACTATTGATCGTCGATGTTGATGACCAAAGAGCTAGTTTATATCTCTTACTTTTGCTCAAAGAATCGTGATAGCTATTTACCGTGGGAATGTGGCCAGTTTTATTGGCACTATGCCGCATGGGCATCATCTCTTTTTCGGTTGCTTAAGTTAAGTTAATTAACATTAATTTTGAAGTCACATTTTTGTACCTATCTTAGCCACCATCCACATATTCTAGCATTTTTTTTTTAATTTATGTAGCAATCGAGCATGTAGTCCATCTGATGATAAGTTCCGCTCATGAACACCTGTGATCGACTCCATATAAGAGTCGATCACATATGAGACATGTGAGACAGACACAGATTCAAAACGAGTCTATAAAAAAACTAGTCTGAATGAAATATTTGGCACCGATTTTTTAACAAGGTAAACTTTAACTGGTTGAATATGAAAATCACAAAATTTTCAAGCATTTTATTTTAGCGCTGTCTACATATTTTGTGTCACAGTGACGTCGATACTCTTTATTGCATAAAAAACTGTAACAGTATATTATGCGATAATAAATCACAAAATTTGGGTGCGATGTCGTGTGATATCCTATAACAATAGGTTGAGCCGAGCAAAAACCTCTTTTATTAATGCATTTTCTCGGCTTTTGTGACGCGAAAGCGATGGCGCCCGACGCCCTTAGAGAGGTTTTTATGCTCGTGACATGCGAGCTTGGAATTAAATAAATTTTACCTAAACATTTTGATCGACGCTGCTAGTGACGTGAGTACTGGATCATATCTTGCGGAGAGAATTAGGATTGTTATGAGAGTGCGGCTAGCGTTATTGGAATTATGTTCCAAGGGCAATCCATGTAGATAGTCTAAGATAGTCTTTTATGATAATTAATATTAATGTGTTCGTTGTTGTATTTAGAACATTTGAATATATGAATGGATTAAATAAAGTACCTAACAGCTCAAATGCTAGGAATTATTGACGGAAATTGTTTTATTGCGAATAAGAACATCGTGTTGAAATCTATGTGTTATATCTTCTTCAAAAAGTTCTCAAATGTAGGTATGTAAAATATACCGACTTTTTATGAAAACTATGCCCAAGTCCCTTTCTTTCTAAGAGAAGTACCCTGCCTAATATTAGAAGAGTAATAGATTAATGATTACATGATTGAAACAACATTTTCTTCATACTTGATGGTACGTGAAATAAGATCGTCTTACTAAATAATACATTTCAGATCCAAAAATTTGTATTCCCAACTATTCCGATGGTAATAAATTTATTCTAATCGAATTACCGACTTGATAGGCATTTACCTCTTAGTAATTGGACGTAGAACACGACAGACGTGGCGTTCAGTTAATTTGTGGTTATTATCATTGTTTGTGGAAATTGTCTGCGAATAGTAAATTTTCATCTGTTCTCTCGTTTCATATGTGTAGAAAATGCGTATATACTATCTAACGGGTAGTCATGATTAACCATTTTTAATTGCCGATATTTTGAACCACTTGCGTGATTCCTGGTTACGGTTAAACGCAGCTGGTTCGAAATATAGGCGATTAAAGATCATTAATCGTAAGTATCCGTTACGTAGGAAAATGCGTACATTTCGCGATAATATTAGTTTTAAATCATAGACTATATATAGCGTATACGGGTTATGTTACTCTAAAATAGATAATAACAAATAATTTTGATGAATTAGGGATTTTACCAGGATATTGTAAAGTAACATATTGTATGTTTATTATAAGTTACAAGGTGGTACAACAAAGTAGGCTATACTTTGCTTTAGGACTTTAGTCCTACCTAACAAATTTAACATTAGAAGGCCTCTACATTTGTTTGCTACTTTTTCAACGTTTAAAAAATGTTAAAATTTAGATTAATACTTTCCGTGTGACGTAAACACTGCTGTGCATTGCGTGGCACAACACAAAAAATACAATATTTCAGTAAATTGTCGGTGCATCTTCAGTCTAGACAAATAAGCTCCAGTTTAGGCCGCCTCCCGCAACGCTGATCCAATCTAATATGCCGCAGTCAAAGTATTAATTTTAATTTGTTAGTTGCTGTCCTACTAAAAGTCAAATTTTGCTGAGTAGATAATCACTAATCATCAGTTGAACAGCTTGCTCGTTTAGTGTTTTCGATGTATCATAAACCCTACATTGTATTACTATACGTAATAAATACAATTTATACTACGAGTAGTATAATTCAAGTAATACGAGAATGTACTACCCGTCGAAATTTATAGCAGTATCAGGTTTAACAGGTATTCCGCGCTCCTAAATCCTAACACAGAAAACCAGGAGCGAAATTTTCGCCGCCTTAGTTCTCGAAGCTTTCAGCAAAGCATGTAAAGTGAGCAACTTTATCAGCGGAATAAAATCGAACTGGTCGAATTTTTGTGTGATTTTTTCCTTTTATATTGACATGGATTTGGCTTCGACAAGCACCTTACTTACTGTTTGATTTTGTTAGACCAACGCGGGCACAGTCTTTATGCCTTTATAAACGTCATGAAGCTAGACTATAGTGAACATAGTTGTCTTAGGCTACAGTTTGGTAACTTGTTACATGCTATGAAGGGAAATATTCTTAACGGTATAGAAGGAAATAAGTAACAATACACCTGTTTTGTTAAGGGTACGGAAATTATCAAAGAATTTCATTTACACAGTACATACATACATACATTTCATATTATACATTAAACCTTTGCTGACTAAAGATTTACCCGGTTCCTACTCATTCCTTAAGTTTTGAAGGTCTCGAGATTTTAATTGACTATCTAGGGCCATCATCCATGTTAAACTTGTTAATATTTATGGACATCTGCCTTTTTTAGTTGCGCATTTTTGTTTGTACGGTTAAGGTTTTTTTTACATATTACAAGAGTAGCAAATGGCAGTAGTCCGCCTGATGTTAGTCGAAATAGTTTCAACGCTCCTTTTCTGTAGTTAGTTGTTCTCTGATACGGAGGTAGATTTTCTTTGACGTTCACAAGTATTTGACATAAACAAAAAAACCTCCATTCGGAAATATGGTTGAAGTTCTGTGTAAGACGGTATTCAGCTTTTGACTTTGACATCAACCCCTAAACAGGATTTCCTATCTGAAATCATATTGACATGTCTTGCTATTCCTGAAGACTAAGGCGGTTGGCTTGCGTGTAAATAAACCCGGCAACCACGCTTTCCAAACGTTTCCCACACGTTTCCCAAAATCTATGAATGGTTCACTGCGGATTATGAGAACTTTATCAATTACTTTCAATCAAGCACGTTTACTCTCGATTTCCTTCACAGTTAAAGCGAGTGATAACTAATTAGTAATATGCTCTTGATTTCAAAAAATCGAAGATCGGGGTTTGAACCCGGATCTCCGTTGGAAAAGGCGATATCTTAAACAATTTTCTATGACTCATTTATATGCTGAGTGAAATATAATTTGATATGAAACATTCTAAGTCCAGTTACAGATTTTCTCGCTCAAAGTTATGTGCTCAGCAGAATTTCCACGTTATCCATTCGCTCTTCCCTACACTTTGTGAATACGGAAATTCATATTTGCATGTGGTTTATTACTTTCTTGGAATATAACTAATATGAGAGATATAATATTTATTCCGTATGTCATTTGTCAACAAGTGTTTTAAGTATAAAACTTAATACTTTATAACAAAAAGATTTGTTTAATGGTAGGTATAATGGTTGAAAAATAGGCGTGGTTCCAAGGATATTCTTTATTAAGTGTATTGACTGAGATATATTTATTAAGTTTATTGGTTTAAAAATAGAGCAGTAAAATTTCATTAATAATTACCAAAATACTGTTTCTTTAAATTAAACAAATATATGACACATTTTCTATTAAATATATCAGAATATATAATGATACATCGCCTAAATAACGGGGTTTAAATTCCAAACATGCAGTTTTGATTTTTGAAGTTATGTGTATAATTTTATTTTTCTTGAAGTTCAAATATACTATGTTTTAGGGTAACAATGGGTTCTTAATTTTGACTTATGCTTTGTATTAGTCACTAGAGTTCACTCTAGTTTCATATTTTGATCCCGAAAGAGTCAGTGTCGTAGAGACTGCTACTGTTGTGCTACTCTTCTCACATAAAAAAAAACGACTGAGTGTTACTTGTCCCGATGACGGATTTACAATGTATAAAAGGTTTCATATTTCCCTAAAAGTGTCACTGAACTAACAATAGTTGACCCAGTTGATAGTTACGTACATGTACATGAAATTGAGGACAACAATACAATCACAAAACACGGAATACGTTTAATAAAGATCGCTACGGATTGCAATAGAAAGTCACAATGTAGTTCAAAGTTAATATTATGTATTCTGACCGAGTCTTGCCTCGACTTTTCAATTCAATAGCAAACAAATTTCAATATTTTACAATGGATTGTGACTTATTTTGACCTATATTTGTACGAGGGAGGCATAACTTGTAATAACGTATCGCTTGAAGATCTGCAGCGCTGACAGTCAGCTTTGCTCGTTTCTTTCAAATATTTTTCATTATTTTCTTTTGCTGTATATTTTTATAACATTAATATAGCAAACAAATATATAGTGGACTATATATTTCTTTCAAATGGATTTGATAGTGTCAGTTAATGATATCCACGAAATAAATCGAATGAAAAAATATATTTACGAAAGTACAAAAAATTACATTAAATGCATATTTAAATTTGAGTATAAGATGAATTCGAAAGATCACGTCTAAATATAACGCTGTTAGAACACGAGTTCTGAACAACTTCGAAACTTTTCAAGCGTTGAAAGCAATGGTTTTATTTGTAAAAATAAACTCAAATTAAGTCCCATCAACAATAGCTTCATTGAAGAAAAAATGTGGCACCATTTGAAGGCACCGTTTTTTCGCGACACGACCTTATTATGAGTTATATAGTAGCCGTAGGTGCCCTGGCGTGCTACTGTATCAGCCGAGGTAGGTCGGTGCTTGGCCTATATTTCCTCCCTTTCCCACATTCGTGATGTCTTGTTCTGTCCTGTTCATCCGTGACGTCATCACGCAACCCCTCCGGTACGTTTGTGTGGGAGTGTGGATTACACGCAGCGGTGAGTCTGTGTCGTGTGCGTCCATCCCGGTCATTATTGCAATGGTTCAATCAGATTATTTTTTGCCCCTATGAAAATAGAGCGAGATAATATGAAAAGTTGGCTCGTAGTCGATAAATAAATTAAGGACTGTAAATGGAACTCGGAATGGAATGGAGTTTCTTCGTTCTCACGTTTATATTGTAAAAAACGCTATTTCGTGTGTTTCATGCGTTTTTACTGTCCTATTTTTTTGATACGCATATCACAGTGATACGCGTAGTATAGTGATACGTGTAGCATAGTGATACGCGTACCATAGTAAGACGTGTAGTGAATAGTGATTTTATGATATAATATTTTAAAGGCGGTAGAGCCGTTAGAGCTCGCCCGGGGCGGCACCACCGCCACCCTCATAACCCGCCGTAAAGCAAC
>DWON01006387.1:0-13909 GCA_018251015.1 Phocides pigmalion okeechobee
CATGAAGAACATGTTGCTTTACGGCGGGTTATGAGGGTGGCGGTGGTGCCGCCCTGGGCGAGCTCTAACGGCTCTACTATCTTTAATACAATATTTATACCATAATTCATTATTTATTATTTATTATTATTAATTTATATTCTAACAGAATGTGTTTTTAATCTTTCAGCATTCTGGGCTTTCCTGTACTTTGTGGGCTTTTGCTACTTGTCCAACGCTTGGGGCAAAACTGAGAACCCACCGATGGGCACCGCTAACAACATGCAAGGCGCGATTGCCTTCTGTTTCTTCTCCATCTTTGCTTGGGTAAGTATTTTCGTATTCTTCGACATATTTAAGTAACTTAATACATTGCCTTCTGTTTCTTTTCTATCTTCGCTTGGGTAAGTATTTTCGTATTCTTCAACATATTCAAGTAACTTAATACATAACTACTGTGTATTACGCGTTGTAACAGCTGTTGTGAACATATTAGTCTGTATGGATTACAGGCGAACACAAGTGCTGTTTTTGCGTTGGCGCGTTGACGGCGAGTGGAAAAAACGTCTATAGATTAGTAAATGTTATACGGATGTTAAAAAATACAACATTTTTGTGAATTGTCGGAACATCTTCAATCTAGGAAAAAATGCTCCAGTTTAAACTGCCTCCCACAATGCTGACTCGATGTTATATATGAGCGCCACATTGAAACCGTTAATTGCGTCCAACTTTGATGTCTTTGGTCTGTATGAGGATTTCCGCCATCTTTTCTCCATCTCAGCCTGGGAGAGTATTTTCGTAATCTACAACATTTTTTTAATATTGTCTGTGCATTGCAGCTTTGGTATAATTTACCTATATGGAAGAATATTTTCGTATTCTTTAACACCTTTGAAACAATGAAACTACAATGTAATTTTGGAACCTTTGACCTAAATAAGTGTTAACTCTTGTTTCGGTTACTTCAAACGAGGTGGTCATGTTAGCCCTTAGGAATGACAAATTATGGTCTCAAATAAGACTAGCTCGGTTTGACCTTGCAGTGATCACTTGACATCAGGATACCTGTACTCTTGTCTGCTACTCTTCTAATACAAAATAGCTGTTTCTACTTTGTAAAATAACTATTTCCATAATGAACAAAGTATCTATTTTATAACCTTCAGGATACAGAAGACAATTTCCTGCAATTCAGTAGCATTAGATTTACGGTCGTCGGATTGTTAATGAAAGATAATTGACGCTCATGTATCATAACAGCTTGTTTTGTATAATTGATGCACCGCATATGCATGCAAGCTTTTTTTAATGTAAGCATATTTCTAAATTACGAAATACATATACATACTATATATCTATATGTAAATTTGATAGCAGTTACAGCATATTTTAGTCACCGTGCACGATACGCGGTGATGCGACCATTAGAACAAATCAATTGATCACGTAGAAATTTAATTCTTAATCTAAAAGCTTTTGAATTTCAAATTTAAATATTTTATTTACACACATGTCTAGTAGTAGGTCTGATAATATTGGTAAAATATAAATCTCTCACACGGGAAGTGCGTGGTCCTCTGATTTTTGGAAGTTATACGCAAGTTAGAATTGGATAATCACATGCTTTAAAGATGAAGGAATAGATCGTAAGGAATCCAGCATGGCTGAGAGTTCTTGCTATCGTGGTGGATTGCCCTAACTTTCCTCTATTGAGATAAGATTTGCATCCAGCAGGGGGACACTTGGTGTAGATGATGATGATGATGATAGACTTCGATATAAACCAAACATGTAAAATAATAGTTTTCACTGAACCCTAGGTCTCATCGTCAACCCATTACTATCTCACTACTGAAAATGGGTCTCATCTTATAATTGTCAGAATTATATAGTCCACTACCCTAGCCAAGTATGGATTGACAGACAGGCAAGACCAACAAAATATATGTGTATGTGTGTCAAATGTTTGGTTATGCTCTGCGTAATTTGGAATCAGTATTATTGTCATTTAATTTCTGAATGTCATTGTCTGCAGGTGGCTTGCGCGTTCTTCGCTTTCCAACGGTTCCGTATGGGAGCTGACGCGGCCTTCGCTCCGGCATACGAAGTTGAGGGCGCCACCAGTCCCACCTCGTTTCCCGCCTACCCCGGCCACCCCGGCGCGCCCGAGTCCCAGCCCGCCTACAGCGAACCACCCTTCTCTCAACAACATGATGGTGAGTTTTGACTTTCTACAGTTCTTTTTAAATGTTATGGACGGCGTTACAATGAAGTTGAAGACAGACGATATTTCCGCCTATAAAATTGATTTATCTGATATTATAAACAGAAATAGAATTGGATGCGTAGCGGCAATAAAAAAAATCTGCCACCCCTCTCTTCCTTATTGCTCTCCTTTTCACTCTCCCACTTTTCTTCTCCCTTTCCCTCTTCCTTTTTTTCCTTTCTCATTTAAATGTTATGCAGTTTAATTTATTAATAAAGCATTTTAATTCAGTTTAACGCCAAACTTAATTTCTGCCATATATAATTGGTTTATCCGATATTATAGGCAGAAATAGGATTGAATGTACCGCCGCAATTGAATTATGAAACGTTCTGCCTCTTCTCTTTCCTTTTTGCCCTCCCTCACACTTTCTCACTCAATTTCTCCATTCTCCCATTAACTTTTTCCCCACTCTCTTTCTTCCGTTTTTCCTTTATCTTTTACACGTAAACAGGTACGCAAAAAAATGGCTGAAATTGTAAAAACCCTAGCCTAATAATAATCAATCTAGGTGTATTTATTGTATTATATTTTTATACTATACATTTATTGTTTTTTTTTATTTGAAAAGGGGAGCAAACGTCCACGTACAATCAGAAACACGACTGAAATCCTATCTGAACTCGAATGTAGATACATTGCTACTCCTGAGGACTAAGATGGTCGTGTTCCTTGTAGTTCCTCCAAAGTGTAGCCGGCATCCGCACCTCTTCAACCGAAACACAAGCAATGCTTTACGGCGGATTATGAAGGCGATTGTATTTTATTTTTACTGTATTGTATTGTACTTTTCATTGAATTGTATGTATTTTTTGTATCATTATTATTATTTTTTTCATTTTTTTATCTATTTACAGGCAATGTTGACTACACAGCTCCGACCTACTAGACTGGCCTGCTCGAGTTGGTTCACACTTCCACGGTAAAGTTTTTCACCTCATACATGTACAAGTGAAATATAATTAATGATCACTTAATTTTGCCATTTAGAAAAGATCTCAATACCATAGGCTTGTATAATTTTATCTTTAACTATCATTGCGAACCGCTTGAATACTTGCTATATAGTGACTCGAGGCATTTCGTGTTAGTCATTGTGGATGGCCAAGGATTTGTAAAGGCCATTTAAGAAGCGTTTATAAAAATATAATCGCAATTAACGAATCTCCAATATTTGTTTTGTGTGAGCCGGCTCACTTGCATATGAAAAAACCGTTCCTCGGGAGTAGCAACACATCTGTGTTTACCTTCATCTGGATCTTTTTCAATATGGAGTTGGATACAGGTGTTCGCATTTTAATCCTTAGAAGTGTAATTACATCTGTGATCGCCTTCATAAAGATGTATGGAGTTGATACGGGGGTGGCAGTGACCATGCACCATCAGTTGGACTGCAAGCTTGTTTCCTACTTCACTTTCCAAAAACGTATTACCAAAGTATTAAATAAAAATTAAGTAAAAATTATTACTTACTCGTCGATACTTTATTCATTAAAATTTTTAATTTTAAGATCAATTCCTTTAAATACACCTGATTTGTATTGTAATTTTACGTTTATTTTACATAAAACATTACGTTTGATATTGTGAGAAAATTTTCGAATATTAAAAAGATATTTTGTTAAAAAAAAATCCACGATATATTAAATAAAAATGTATTTCAAAATATTGTAATCAAATTTACCCACGAATATTACAGCTTCACAGTACCTGCTATGTATATGTAGGTATTTATGTATATTTACGACAATATAACCAAATATCTATTGTATAATACAATATTCCCAACATGTAAATACATTTATCATAATGTAACATCAAATACATTTTTCACGCTTGTGATTTTTGAAAATGTGATATTTTTTTCTTAAAGTATTTTTTATTTGTTTACGTTTAATGTTTGAATCGTTATATCATTATCGCATTGAGTAAAAGTTATAAATCCATAATCATTAATTACCTCACATAAGATATTTTTTGTATAAGATCGTAATGAAAATTATACTTATAATCTATCTTTTGAACAGTATGATCGCTTTAAAGCTACTATTGGGAGTGTCTTGTGGCGTTTACAATCGTTTCTTTGTTTCTTAAATACAATCTCTAGAGGATTTTTGATGTCATATGGGTCACGGAAAGTTGGCATAAGTAAAAGTTCTACACTACTAATTGTCTAGGGCATAATTGACGTCAGAGGGGGTCGCAGAAGTAAAAGTTGTACACTACTAATTGTCTAGGGCATAGTTGACGTCAAAGGGAGTAGCAGAAGTCGGCATAAGTTGTACACTGCAAGATGTCTAGGAGATAGTTGACGTCAAAGAGCGTTGTTGAAGGTCTGCAGAAGTAAAAATACTATATTGCCATTTAAAAAAAAGATACGATGCAAACCTCCGTTCTAAATCGAGGATAAACGCTTCAATACAAAATTTAATGGCTGCAACATGAACGGAAATTATAATACTGGTCATTTGTATGAAACTTTCAGAAAAAAATATCTTATAACTATCAACTGCCACGTTGAGTTTGGCTCGTAATCCATACGAATATAAACGAGTTTGGAAAATACTCGGCAATTGTATGAAACTGTTAGAAACAAAATCCATTTATTCATTCCCAGCGATCATACTGTGTACATGTTGTAAAATTATATAACCCGCTTAAAATTTTAAAGCTAATATTATATATTATATAATTAGGTGAAATATTCTTAGGTAAAACGGCATATCTTTATGTATTTCCAATGATATTTTGTTACTAATTACATGGTATTGTTAGATGTCTACCAAATAGTATAGTTACGTGCAACGGTTAACGTTATATAGATGTTAAAATAATGCTTTAGTCGTGCTTATGTCATGTTAGATGGAAAATATTTAAAGGGCTTACATTAATGATGTGAGGCTACTTTTAATGATCTTTGAACCACGGTCCATGTTGAGAAGAGAGATTTGGCTGAACTTCGGCTCCCACCGCCTAATCTAACGTGGTTTTTTGTTAAAATACATGTTTCTAATCCAAATACGTTAATGATTAATTACAACACAAACATTTAAACATATTTTGCTTTCTTTTTCCGCAAGAGACAATTTGAACTGTCTTGCGGAAAAGAAATTAATGTGATTAAATAAATTAACGTGCCTAGACCTTTTCCCCCACTGAGATTGGGTGAAATTCGGGTCTATTACCTCCCCCAATAAACGTCTCACGTTATTAATGGCTCTCCCTAATCTCATTGAGATGAATCTTATTATTATGTGATTACGCAGAATATTTGTGAAAATAATTGTGCATTTTTCCTAATTCGAATATTTGAGATATGTTTTAAGAATGTCATTGATATATAAGAAATCGCATTTATCATTCTTTAATTCCATTTGGTCAACTAAAGTATCAGGAACACTGGTCGTTCACAAAAAGTAAAATATGTAATAATTTGGTCGTCGTTATCTATAAATGGAAAGCAATGTCAAAAATAAAAAAAAAACATTGTATTGCTTCAATTTTTGACATAAGTGTTAACTAACACTAAAAATCATTAATCCATTATTTCTCACCATGTTTTAAAAGGAAACATTCTCAAGTAATCATCATAATGTTATTATCAACATGTATTGATCTGACTCGTTCAGTATTATATTCGATTATACATAAATATTATGTATAACCTAAGCGCTTTATTCAAGTTCATAGTATTTTTTTAAAGATGATATTTTTAGGTATAAATGCTATATCTAGTAGGATACTGTGTTTGTCTGAGGCGTGTGTCAGTTATTGTTTGTTTCTGTCATATTCAGTACATCGCACGCTTAATGGAATACTGACTCAACTCAAAAAAAGACGATTGTTGGGAAATCGCAAAAGATCTTGCTATGAGAACTTGTTGATGTATAAAATTAAAACCGATATCGCTGGGGCGGTAGTAATGCGTAATTTCATTTTAATTACAACGGTAGACGGTAGATGGCGCTAACAGAAGCCTGTATGTGTATGTAAGTCAATTCGGACCTATCTACTAATGAGTCAGTGTTCCACTAATAATGCGATGTGTTTAGGTACTTAATATATATATCTAACGAGCAGGAGAAAGGTGATAGAGTTAGTTCGACAGAGGTACCACACTCAATCCGCTGTGAATCAACTATTGTCTATATACATACAGTTAAGTTTCGTAATTTGGAACATGTCTAGAAACTAATTATGAATCTCGAGAAATTCACATGAATCTCTAAAATGAATCATCATTATTTTATGAAATTCTCATGAAATTGAAGTATTTGAATCCCTTTTGATGTAACAGAATAACATGAAAAGAAATCTAACTACCATATCTTAAAACCATCGTGTATTAGAAGTATTTCCACATTATATATTTTATGATGCTCTAAAAACTTAGCTATTTTAGACTAAAAAATATATAATTATTTCTTCTCACTATGCAGATTATGTGAAATAACACTGTTCTTATACTTAATGGTTTTAAAAAATGGTGGTAACGTCCCTTTATATATTACTCTATTACTTCTGAAGGAATCTAAATGACATGAAATGCAAGGGAACTTGACGAAGATTGCTTTTGAGTGATGTGATGCAATAAGGTCTAAAATAAGTACAAAATGAGATGTATTGTAATATTTATGTACGTGACAATTAACACACGCCTCCGTAGGTACTGGTGTTGCCAGTGTTGCGGGGATACCAACGTTGTTTTGCCTTTGTTTGTAATATTCCCGAAAATTTGGGTACTATTCAAATATTTATGAAAAATGTGTCCGCAGACGTACGGACGTACGGACGGACGGACATCTAAATTAATGGTTAAGACAGAATTTATCTCACAGGCAGAGTAAATCTAGCGGCTGTATTCTCAGGCCACGCGCCAAACTCTTTAGTAAAATACCTAATTTTGACATTTAAGAATATTTTTTTTTTAATTTTTGTACGGAAAGAGATAACGGAAAAGGGAGATACCGTATGTTATATTTTCAACTTTGTCAATGTTGATTTTTCAATATAAAAGTAACTAATTAAGAAAAACAAAAATCATAAACATTAATCTACTCTATAGCCTACTCGTGTTTTCAATAAATCTACTATTTAACAGAATAATAATCAAACAATTACTTTATAATTTTAATTATAATCAACATAAAAATGTTATAAACAGCAAGGAACGTTGGTATCTCTGAGTAGAAATTTTCACTTCCATAGCTTGCACGTTATTTGTAAAGAATTGTTAGCAATAATCTTGAATTTGTTTAGTTGGTAATACTGTTCCTAATTCCCAGTTTTGTTGAGGGACGAACGAAAAAAAATAGGGCAAAAAATTGTCTGGGAAAATATGCAGGCAACATTTTTACCGGTCATTTCACAAAAGTAACTTAGTGTTTTTGTTACCCTAAATCAGTTTTATGGTAAAAAATTACGATCTTTTGGAAAGTACACTTCACTCGTAAAGTTTTATTGAGATGAACTGATGGAGTTAAGTGATTGAGGTGGATTACGAAATTACTGGTAATATTTTTGTGTTAACGTATTTAAAATCGTTCATTCCTTTTAATCATTTTAATATTTGTCGGTAAAATATAGACGATTTTTTCGAAGTAACGCTTTCCTAGTGGAGTTTTAATACGGATACGTCACGCAAGAACGACAGGTCCACTGTGGTGTTTGATGGAACAGTAGTACCAACCGCTTGTTAGTGTGACCATATCATTCGTGTAAGGGCATATCAAAATATATAATGCAGTGGTACCAACATAAAAATTAGAATATATCCATACATTGCATATAGTAAATTATACATAATAATATGTTACTGTTAAAATGTATGACGGGTGAACTGTAAACTATAGATTTTAGTTACATAATTATATTATTAAAAACTAGTTTTACTCTGTGGTTCTTTCTGAACCGTGTGTAAAAGGCCTTATTTTTATAATATGCGTAAATGCCCTACACGCACATGATTGGTAGCAAATGTATGTTTGTTTGTGAACGTTTCTTTACATTATTGACTATATAAACGTAGACTAATTACATTATTATTATATTAATATAATTATCTAGTTGTAGATATGTAACTCGTATGTTGGTTAGAAGTCTGTTCTGATGATAATAATAAAACTATTAAATGATAAAAAAATTACACAAAAAAATGTTGTAATAACACCGCGTACGCACTGGGATACAATTGTTGAAAGACGTTTCATGATATACTGAAATATATATATTTATAATCAATTCATAAAATTACCTTCATCTCAATCGTTGAGACGATATACCATATTGTTTACATTCTAATTTACATAATGTTCAAATAAATGTAAACAAGAGTCAACGCCATCTGTTGGGAGATATGTGAACTTTTTTATGCATTATAATTAATAAAAAAAATTTAAAACCTAATGATTCTTTGTAGTTATTTTTGGTGTTAAAATCGTGTATTTCACTTTTACGTATAATCAGTTCTTTTTACCTCTATTGCATTCTTAATATGTTATCACTTAGTTGCAATATTTTTCGTTTCTCCAGCAATTATTTTTTTAGAAATATTTTTTAATTATAGTCATTTTTTTATATTTTTAAACGTTGCTTTAAACAGAATATTATTAATGGGGCGAGTTTCTTCAATAGTTGCCTCCCAATGACCACGTGGTTTAAGTGTTAATGGAATAATATTATGCTAAAGTCGTTCAGTGTTTGTGAATACTTAATGTTACGGCATAGCGGTGTGATGGAGGGCTCTTATTCACTGTTGTACTTATGATGTGTCATCCTACCAAAGATTTATTTATTTTCTCGTATCTATGATAGTATATATAATATATTTGTAATTTGACGTAATTCAATTGTTTTCAATAAGGGGTCATTTTAAGTATTACGTGTAAGCATAACTTTGCAATCTTGTAAACTTTTATTTTCATACCTCTTATCAACGAAAGTAAGTAAATCTCCCTCCACTACGGATACTATATAAAACATACAGATTGTAAACATTGATAAATGAATATGTTTATATATATTCATAACATCTATTGTTGGTGACGTAATACCCCCCCCCCGTCCCCTTTCCTGGTTGTTTACGTAATACTTGAGTGACGCCTAATGTTGTGTTAAATGTTAACAAAGTTAGGGAATCTGAGGTACCGATGTACAGTTAAGTTTTCAAAAATCATTACAATAATAGGTTCCTTACGCGCCTAATATCGTCAAATTCTACAGACCATTTAAAAGCAGTTGAATTATTGTGATTGTTAATTATGTTTGTTTTGATATCCGCATGTTTTGATTGTTCGCTCATTGATTGTAAATTAATTATTTATTCTATACTTGACAGAAATCTTAGATCTCTAATTTCTTTATTGATTCATTTAATGATTCATAGTTATATAACAATGTTATATTAGGTTTTACATATTTGGTGATTTGATTTTAGTCAAAATTTTTAATAACATTGAATAGAAAGCATATTTATGCGCACAAAATTTACATCAATGTTGTGTAGTAATTAATTTATATTCAATGAGTTTTCAAACGCGGTCGTTTTAATGTTTCATTGTTTTATGCTAATGAGTTATTGATTAACGAAAATAAATTGGAATGATAGATATTGTGCAAGTGTAGTTTTATTTCATTACAACACTCCCTTATGTAAGAAATCGTAGTTTATATGTGAGATACGTGTCTTTTACGGAACGTTTAAGGTTCAAATCCCTTGCTCTTGAACCTTGAAATTATGTGCGTAACACTCTTATATAATACATCGAGGCAGCGTTGTGTGAGGCCTAAACTGGAGCTATTTGCTCTAGTGAAGATATGCTGACAATTCACATATATTGTATTTTTTCGCATCTATGTGTCATATACGAATACAGACTTAATAGTCGCCCGCAGTCTTGTAGCGCCGACGTAAACTTAGCATGTATGTTCGCTCGTACTCCATAGATTTGTACATTCACAACAGGGGTGTACTAGCCACTTGCGTTTTACGCTAAATAATACATAACAGTTTTGTATTTCGTAGGGACACTGGAATTACAAATACATTTTGAGCTTAACGGTAACGCTAACTAATCATTAGCATATATACCTGAGTTGTTTATAAAGTTCTTAAAGATTTGTAGTCTTCCAATCCTCACATGGTCAGGGTGGTGAACCATGGCTTAAACCTTCTAAGAGATCTGTTTTCAGCAACGGGACGGTAACGGATTAACAATTATAATCAAAGTGAAAATAACATGCAAAGGACAGACTCGTTAAAACTAAAAATGTATGTACGGGCATTTTATAAGTGAGGAAGACTGAACGAGTAGTTCTTAAAGAGAGCATACGGAATAGTTATGTCGGGATACAACCGACTAAAAACTGGTGTGCGGATTTGCTTAGCTTATGTTCAAGAACTGCGCTAATATTGTGAATTGCTACTAAAATCATTCTTATCTTATTTGATAATTGACCGAGTGTATGACCTAAAACCAAAATGTTCTTTACAATAGTATTTAGTGGACATAGGAAATACTTTGAAAAATCACATTTAAATATTTATAGTAATTGTAACACTGTCTGCGGTGCTCGTATATTAGATCGGATGAGGCGGCACTAAATTAAAGTCTATTTCTCTAGAATGAAGATACGCTGACAATTTACTGAAATATTGTATTTTTAGCATTTGTGTATCATCTACAAATACACAGAGGTAATGTCCGCCCCTAGTCTTGTTCCGCCGACGTAAAAACAACACTTATTTGTCTGTAATCCATACAGATTTGACCATACAACACAGGCGTATACAAGCCGCAAGCACGCAAGCGCGCAATATACAGCAGATGTACGCCGCAGGGAATGTATTAATGAGCACGAGTCATTAAAATTTCCAATCTACTTAAAATGATTTATGCTGCATCATCTTAAGAAAATATTTACCATACTTTCGTTTTATTTCTTCACTTATCGTTCTTATAATCTTTGGAAAATTCCTACATGTGTGTTTAGAATAAAAAAACAATAATTTATTTTGTTTTATTTTGTTTTATTTCCTCGAACTTCCACATTTTTGCTTAAAATTAAATAATTATCACAAATAAACAGTGAAAACGGATGATTCACAGAATCTAATTAATACAACGCCAAGATCGTGTTTATACAGAACTACACAAAATAGTGGCAAAATTTACATTCGACAATAATACGAGCATAGACGAAAGATTAACGACTAAAGTAGATCTAATCTAAAGAGATAAAATATATTCAATATGCGCAATAACTTTGTTCACGTTTCAAAAATAACTGGTATTTCACAATTATATATGCTAATGACAACTACTGGGTGACGAATGTATGTTGCAATACATCTTTACGCGGGAGTAAAGTTATTTTTGAAGTCTTTAACCTTTCGTTAAATGTCGAAATACACAAATTACTTCTACGTAACATCGCACAGAAATTTGAGAAACAATTATATGTAAAAAAAAAAATCCTACGATTTCTAATAAACAAAAATGTACACTTAAATTAAGTTTTGAACAAAAGAAAGTCACAGTTAAACTTAAAATCAAAAGGTAATTATAAACCTAATATTAAACTTAAAATTAATATCACTATTTTCAGTAAAATAAGGAACTGACTAAATGATTTGCAATGCAGGTTTAATATTTTAAATGTTTGAAGGACAGGGATCCTTCAAGTATTACATAAGTAGAGTTTTCGCCATTTACATCGTTTATGACAGATAAAAGTAATCAATACTGCTGCCTCCCGTGTTTACGTAAACATTAATATGCTTACAAATCTGATCAGGTTTCTTTATCGTTATTTCAAATAATAAATAAATTTTAGTGACGAAACCATTGGTACGCCCCCGCCCCCCACTACGGCCTCGTCATAAAAAAAAAGCAAAGCGATGATCCCATTTGGTACTTACGTAATATTTAAATGATCCCAATGCGATTACAGTAATATACATCAAAATGCATTTATTTATTAAAACGAAGAAACTTTATCAATAACATAAATTAAACTATAATAACAAATTTAATATTATTTTTATGGAATCAGTGTCGTAAACCACTAGATGTTACTTAAAACTGTAATTTACCATTTTTATAGAGGATAGTTCTTGGTTATAATTATTACATACTTCTATATTAGGCTACAATAAAAACACAAATCAGTAGTATAATAAGCGTAAAATCAAATAGGGCTGTTTAGCAAACAAATAACAATGACGCATTATTAAACAGATATCCAGGGTTTCATTTAGAATCTTGCTTTAAATATTACTATTTATAGTTACAAAAAATTATGTACCTGAATATCTATAAGATGAAAAAATCTGAAGCAAATACTAATTGCTTCATAATGAGCTACAATATTCTCACAAAAAGTCGTATTTTTTTTTTAGTTTTACATAGTGTAATATAATTATGTATAATTATTGTAATGTTTTTAATTTTTTTTAAAGAGAATATATCTATATATTCCCTATTTTAATTAGGATTCATGGTCGCACGAAGATGGCTATATCTGTCTATTATTTGGTAGAGGGTCGATACAAATAGACAAACGTAGCGACGCTCGGATACAAATTCGCGGCAAACACGAGTCTATTCGAGAAACTTCTTGTTCCTGCATAGTTTACGCGCGAACGTCGAACGAATTTATAATTTCATATATGGAAACGTAACATCGTACATCCAGAATTGTTTACAGATTGTGGGCTACGGAATCTCCGGATTATGCCAATTGAATTTTAAATCAGCTTTGTAACAGTTACATACAAAATAGATATGAATACGATCGAGACAAAACGCAGCGAATTCGCCCATTATAAAATTTCTAAAATTAAAATTTCTATTTAAATCTATCGATCTATCTTTCTATCGATAATTAATTAAATTTAATAAATTAATTAATTCAATTATTAAAAATTTAATTAATTATCGATAAAATAATATAAGTTCAAATATGTATAGAAAGGCAAAAATTTATTAGAGCATACATATATATCTAAGACTCAATGTCAATTTAAATCAACCCTTACTATGACTGTATATATGTAATAATGTATAAAATGTTAAAAATCCAAGAAATATGTTTCAGCAATATTGCTATTGTATTAAATATTATCTATATATTGCTTGTAATTTATTGAAGGAAAGCATCAGGAGAAAACTCTTATGCTCCAAATTTTTTAGGCACATCTATCAATTTCTTCACCTGAAATGATCCAAATCTAGAAATTGATCATTATGAATTCATATTTATACAAATATAAATGAAAAATGTATGTATATACATACACACATATATACATACATACATACATTTTTGATAACTTTCCAGTTCTACCAACTTAGCTAATTGAATATTTTTTTTGTTTCAACAAATCTCAGTTTTTCATTTTTATAATTGATTTTTTAAATCCTAAAAACAAAATATATTGTTCCTTCACTGGGTGTCTACAACTTAAAATTAAGACTATACATAATCTAGAATTATGTGGTTCCCAACTGTATCATAAGCAGTTTATAAGATTGCAATATCTATAATTAACAGAAATCAAAACATGCGAGATATTTTTAACTAAACAGACGTTCAAAGCCGATGTAATGTTTTTTTTTTATTATGAAAAAGTAAGAAACGGGCATGCAGGCCACCTGATGT
>DWON01006388.1:0-13908 GCA_018251015.1 Phocides pigmalion okeechobee
CAGGAGTAGCAACGTATCTACGTTCGAGCTCAGATAGGATTTCGGCCGTGTTTGTGGTTGTACGTGGATGTCTATGGTCTGCGACTACTTAAGATCAGGTCGTTTGCATGCCTGTTCGCTACTCTTCTCACATAAAAAATAATACGAGCGCACAGGCTATTTTAAAACGATTTTTATTTGAATTTTTTACAGAAATTTGTGAGCAAAGATTAGATTGACTGCAAGCAGTTTTGCCACTTGCATGTCTTAAAGACGACGACTCCCATGAACGATGTCTGGAAATGATAAAATTTTAAATTATGTTCGATCTTAAATTAATATCGTAGTAAAATCCTTAATTGCCGATATTTTGAACCAGTTGCATGGCTCGTGGTGACGGCTTAAAGGTGACGGATTAATTGCTTTAGTTCTTTTGAGGTTGATTACCAGGGGTTATAGATGATTACAGCGATGATAATCACTATATGTCTGTAATCTCGAATCTAACTTTAACGTTAAATATATTGACAGACCGAGCTCTGCTCATAGATTTCTGTAACTAACTCGAAATAGGACAAAAATGCAACCTCAAATTGATTACAGATTACCCTTGATGAGGATTAAGATTCTCACCCCATAAGTGAAGCATATCAAATCAAAGTAAGTCAAAACAGTCTTTGATTGATTTGATTTATAAGTAAGTGAGACATAAAATTTCCGCTAAGACGAAACAAACGCTTCACGCTAAAAAATGGGTGTACTCGTATTTTGCGGTCGTACTTATCTGGTCATAGAGTTCTTACACATTTCAAAATCAACTTAATCTGTGACGATGTGCGAGGTATCTTATAATCAGGCATACGAAGAGGAGTTACCAAATGAATTAAGAATTGTTTTACAAAGAGAACACTCATTAAGCGCTTAATTGGCAGCGTTTATGAGCACAGCTATTTTTGATTAAGGATTTTTCAGTTTTTTTCACTTACTGCATTTCCTACGTTAAGCGGCAATGTTATTCCTTCCAGTTTTATGTTTCTTCCGTCTGCCTTTTTATCAAACTTTTATTTAGATTTTGTATTAAATAATTTGAAGTTGGAATTTTGTCTCCGTATTGATCTTTCATGGTGAATTGGTTTAAATGAAACTCGTTAGAAACTTGTGATATATTGGATGTTTTAAATATACGATACTAGCGATCTGCCCCGGTTTCTAACGGTTGTATTTAGAAAGAAAGAAAGAAACAACTTTATTCGGGTTCATTGCAAACAAATAATCATAAATACTAAAAATCGTACTACGAGTAACTACTTAAAGATAAGAACATATATTTACGACATTACACTTAAAACTTTTGAAAATTTTCAGCTTTTCTCTACAGAACAGGTCGTCGGCGGACATACAAGCGAGGCCAAAATCTCAGTCCTAAGAGAAACAACGCATCTATGGACGACGTCAAATAGGAATAAAGTTCGGTTAGAGTTTGGACGTTGATATCCATAGTCTTCAAAGGCCATGTAAAATTACGAAGCCTGCACGCTCATAAAATACATAAAAAACTTCTAAAATTATAAAAAAAATAATCATTTTGTATCCTTGTATGTATTACTCATGGTTAAATAATCGAAATTTGAGTCTTGATTCTCCATTTTCCCCAGATTCTCCACCTATTCCCAAACTGACAACTTTGCGAGCAAAACTAAAGAATTTTCCTATGCTACAGAGGTCTTCGGGTCGCAACAGACTTTCAGCTAGTTGATAGATCACGTAGATACGTAACTAGGCCGTTCGGTACCAAAATCGGTGAGAAAACATAACGGTTCATTAAGCCAGCAGCTCTCTGAGCAAACAGCCAACATTTTATCGTGCGCAGCGTTCACACATCGACGGTTCGTTGCAAACTACGCTATCGAGCAATGTTGCTTACGTTTATTTTGCTCAATTTACTCGCAACGTTTGGGGAGACGCACAGGCGGAGACGCTACCTCGTGTACCCTGACGGCGGGCCCGCAAGAGCTCAGGTATTCTTTTTTATTATTTTGACTGCGGTGAAACAGACGTCGGGGTCTTTACCCGGACCGATTATGTCGGACGCAGTAATCCCACGGATATATCAGGATGGTGATACGTCTAATTCATTGTTTCTTATCCAGCGATATTAGAGATGGTCATCAAGTTGAACAAATTTACGCATTATGTCAGGAAATTTTAGTGTATACTAGAGGAATTGATTATGATAGAAAAGTCCAATGACAAAAACCTATGTAGTTAAACTATTAGAACCAATAAACACACAAGAAAATTAACAATAAATTCATATTTTAATACTCATACTTTCAAACAATACAAATTCTTGATAAAATATCAATTTTATCAGGAATTTGTATTTCTAAACAATATCGCCTATTTTATCAGAATTTTTAGAGAATTCAAGAGAAATAAATTACAATATCAAGTAGATTAATAATAAAATATTTCTATTTAAAATAATACAATAAAATAGATCATTGTAAATTTGCACACAGGGTTATTGGTGATTAGACCGGATCCATTTAAGGGGTGCTAGGGGACATAATTTACAACCATTTGACCTTACATTGTTGTATCCGGAAATGAACCGTTTTGATGATACAGTTTTTTTTATTATTATTTTTCGGTAAATGCAGTTTTACTACTTTAAAATCACAAAATTAAAAAACTAAGTGACCGATTTCAATTCTATTTGCAGTTTTAGAAAGGTCTTATTACAGTTGTTATCAATAAACAATAATATCGTATTAATATGAATTCAAACAGAAACTACAGGCTGCTTCATAAAATAAGAATGTTTTTGTAAAATTCATTAGTAAAACAATATTGGTAATTTAAAAATAATATTGGTATACACACTATGCCTACATTCTAAGATTTTGTTAAGTAGAAAATACCGTGACTATATGAACCAAATTATCTTCCAATTGTACCAGCACTAGGCTTTATTCTTCACATTTTCCTCCACGTTTCGATGAGCTTGTAAATTTGCATGGCATTCCTGATTTTACTTGAGCAAATGATGTTTTCTTTACCCACCGGATCCGGCTTAACGAACCTACATTTTTTATTCGTGAATTTAAATGCAATTAGTTGCGCGCTTTAGAACCCCAGAAAAGCTAATTTTTATTTGGCTGATGTGTTTTCCGTATCTCCCAATAGCGGTCTGAATCTCGTCTGTGATTAGCTAAAACGTTTGGCTTCATCTCTGTACGCGTTTGTTGAAAGAATTGGGGCGAATTTAAAATTTATAATCGTTTTCTCTTAAAGTCTATAAGTACTTAGTTTTTATGTATCCTTCTGTCCGGTCATAAATTTCTTGGAACACGGCTATGATACCTTATTTACTTACATTGTCATCAACAAATTGCTGCCCTGTTGTTCAGAGGAGAGAAGACTGGTGTTCCTATTAGAACAAGAGGTCATTGCCCATCACCCTAGTTACCAATGGATTGATAGACTTCATACATTTTTTGTAAACTTTACCTATGAAATTTTTTATCATATCTGGAAGGCCTATTAATAAAATCCAACTTGTCCGTGTTCGTATTAATTAAGTTGTTATCTACAATTATTATGTCTTATACCTAGGTATAAGTACAAGGTAAAGTCTAGCAATAGAAGAAGTATAAAAATTGAATTTTGGCTTATAAGTTACCTTTCTGAACTGCGAAATTATAGTCGAGAACAATGTACTGTTTATAAACTAATAGACAGTTTGACAGTTACAAAAACTGTTATAAATATTAATATTTAGATGAATTAATGTCATTCTTTGGCATCTCTTACAATGCTGTCCTACCAGAATACGACACATATGTTATACTAGCTGTGCACGTGACTCCGTCCGGTGATGATTGACATAAATTGACATAACTTCTTTATTTGTAAAACTAAATGTTAAGTGAAGTCCATCACAAATTATCCTGTAATCTCCATTCAAATCGGATAAGCCGTGTCTAAGATTAGCGTGCATAAACATACAGGCAAAATAAAAAAACATTGATTTGGGTTATTTTGCGTATATAAAGGCACCTATTATGAATTTTTAATATATAGCGATCGGTTACAGTTTTATTATACGTATAGAAGATTAAGTAAAGTTTATTGTATGTAATGTACAATAAATAAATAATTTTAGGAATATATTTGTACATGTTGCTCGATTAAAAAAAAACCCTATCGTTATCTTACCTTAATGTCACTTTACACCATATTTATTACAAAGCTATTCATAATTTGTAAAGTTCCGAAAATAATAATAATTCGACGTTGGGCTTAAAACGCGAGTCTCCATTCCAAAATAATTTTGAATTAATATAAAATGAATAGACAGTTAATGATAGAAATGTCATTAAGTAGACGCACTGAAGCAGTCGCGTCTTAATTTTGCCGTTATTGCCTTTAAAGTGATGTTTGTATTTAAAATATCGATTAGTTTTGTATCGATAAAATGTCTTTTTAAAGAAGAGAAAAATATTGTCTTAAAATTTCTTTCTTTATATTAATTAAATAAAAAAATATTTACTAAATGAATAGGAAAGATTCCAATCGAATGATAGATATTTTTAAGGCAATTTAAATGCCTTAAACACCTTGTGTTGGTCGTAAACAAACGACACATTTAGGCAACGTTGAGAGTAGTTGGAAGTCGAATGGCTGTTCGCCGGTGGCAGACGTCTATAAGTTGTTTACATACCTTTGCAATAAAAGAATATTTCTAAACTATTTTAAGTTATTAAAAAACGAAATTTTTCAACAAACACGTATGTCGGTAAACGTCATATCGATGTTCGTAGGACATGCCTATATAATATCATAATCTCGAAAATTCCTCCAAACTGGAACAATACAGTAATTTATATAAGAATAAAAGTTCTAAGTACATACTCGGCTTGGGGAAGCCGATATTACTTTCTTCTCATTATTGTTTGAGGTTGTTTTCATAATTTTTAATTAAATTTTCGTTTACGATTTTATTCTTGTTTGCCGTGAAAGTTTAGTACAAGTAGATTTATGGGATATTTACACAAATTACTTTTGGAAATTTCGTTTAAAATGGAAGCAATTGAAATGTGCTTTTAAACTGAAATTATCGCGGAATCCATACATTATTTTATTTAACGGGTACTTACGATTAATGATTTTTATTTTTAATTGCCGATGTTTCGAACCAGTTGCGTGGCTCGTTTCGCCGTGACCCACGAGCCATGTAGTAGCCATGTAGCCATGTTTAGGTTTTATTTATAGCAATGACATCTATTCCAGAATCTCCGGGTTAGGAGAGTCCTTATAGAAACCAAATTGAGCGTGTACTAAACTACATACTGAAAAATTAATATTATTCATTAAATAAAATTGTATATAAATAAATATACCTATATGTGCATGTTTATCATTATTGATATTGTAGATATAAATGTAGTATCAAAGTGAAAATGATGTTTAACTTTTATATATTTCTTTATTTATTAAGGTGGATAAATGTTTTTTTTTTAGAAAAGTAGCTCTAACACTTTTCCAAAGAAAGCTTCTTAAATTTACAATTTTTGTATTCGTAAAACAAATGTAATTTTTCATGAATTTTGTATCTAAGACAGTGGACGTCTAGGGAATATATTACCATTTTTCGTTTAATCATGCATCTAATGTATGTCAGTCTGGCATTCAAATAGATCCTGTCCTTATGCATTATGCACAAATGGAATGGAATGAAGTGGATGTAATCCAATCTCTCAAGTCCAATTAGGTGGGTACTCACGTAACAATAGTAAGATGTGTACTAACTTGACTAGAAGCGTTAACATATATATGTATAATCCGCCGTAAAGCATTCGTTGTATTTCGGTTGGAGAAGTGCGGTTGCCGGCTACAGTTTGAAGCGAGGCGACCATCGCAGTGCTCAGGAGTAGCAACGTATTTACGTTGGAGCTCAGATAGGATTTCAGTCGAATTTGTGGTCGTACGCGGATGTCTATGGGCTGCGACTTCTTAACATCAAGTGGTTTGCATGCTACTCTTCTCACATAAATAACCCTTATGATATCCTTTGGATCTAAAATCGTAATCTTACTTTCATATCTAAGTCACATTTTCAACAAGACATTTGTTAATAGCGACTACTAAACTTCAGGTGATTTGCATGTTCATTTGCTACTCTTTCATATAAAAACATATATATAGAAATATTTACACTAATTGTATTGTTAGAGCTCAATCGCGCGTATACGCGTTCAAAGACGTATTTGTATTGCCTCGTAGCTAGGCGCATTGTTCGCCTTGCAGTTGCACCTTTGGCATATCTCCCTCGGTCTTACTTTTTAGTGATGAACTTAATCCCTTGACCAATAATTTGCACCAATCATTAATGAAAATAGTTTCAATTACCATTTATTCTATGATTCTAAATTAATAATGCAACCTTAATTTCAGTTTATCATCGGTTTGGGTGTCCCAGTCGATCTGAAGGAGGCTTCTGTTACAGTTGGCACTGTCATAAAGTTTCAGTATGACTTACCAACGAACAGTACTGAATATACTAGTAGAATATATGGCTTTGCTGATACGATTTCAAGGCACATAGATGATGGAACACCTACTGATAAAGAGGAGAATGAAATAGATATTGATATAGACCCAGAAACTTCTAGAGGAATTGATGAAGCAGATAACAGTACTTTAATAGATAATCAAGAAGCAGATAATGATACGTTAATTGATATTACATTTAATGATAATAATAGAATGAAGCGGTCACTGTTATATGCTGAAGGTGGTTTGATCAATACAAATGATCTATCGGAAACAAGTACCGAATTGCCCTTAGATGAAGCTATCAGGCGACAAGAAATTATCGACAAGCAACATATTATTATAGAGGAAGAACCGGAACCACAGAGAATGAACCGATGGGATTTTTATAAAATTATCGAGCATATGATTGAAAGGTAAGTGTTAATAGTATATTTGGTGGTAGAACTGAAGTTCTACCAGAGAGGGATCATCGCCGCCCTCATAATCAAGTATTGCTCGTGTTATGGTTGGGGCAGTGCAATTGCTGGCTAAACTTATAAAAGACGTAACCTCCTCAGTCCTCAAGAGTAGCAACGCGTGTATACATGAAATCAAGCAGGACTTTCGTTTTAAAGTTGGACGTATGGCTATGGATTACAAGAACCGTTTAACATCACATGACCTGCTCGATCATTTGTTACTTTTGAAAGATAAAAAATGTGTGGTTTTAATTTGCAGAAAAAAAACTTACAACACAAATGTGAACAAATTTTGTCGTAAATATTATGTGTTGCCAGTTATAGGCAGTGTTACCATTTCTGAAAAAAAAACAAAATAGGAAGATTTTACTTCGATATTTTTGATTATGTCCAACGATTGTTCTTTAGTTCGTGAATCAATTTTGATGATTTTTTTATTTAAAAAGTTTCGATGGGACTTTAAAATAGTTCGTGTTTTGTCTAAAAATCAAATGTTTCATTTCACCATAATGTTTTAGTTTTGAAAACAACTAATTTTAATTGAATTTAGGTGAAATAAAACAACTGAATTTAATTTCATTAAAATCTTTTCTTACTTTGCGGTGATTATGGAGTCCTATATATTTTAGTAAAATAAACTGAGTTTTAAATTATTAAGATTGCGAATTTATAGTACTGCAAAAGTCCATATATTCCTAGTAATCGGCATCAAATCTCACAGTTCCGGTTTCTACGTATTTGTAATGAAATAATGAGTACGGGATCAAATTTCACAGATACGGTTTTTCCGGTCGCCCATGCTTGCTTCGAACTATCTGCGAGGCGGCGGAGGTTCCTTTCACACACGAGAACGGCTTGTTGGGAGAAATTGGCCATATATTATTCACGTAAGTAGTAGCTACTTGAACCACGTATGAGGTTAATAAAAATGTTCTTTGAAGGAAACGTGTTGAGAAACGAGTGTATAGAGCATACAAATTTTTGTTGTATGTTCTTACGCTACATAATGTTAACATTCTATATCTCTATTCCTATAAGTTCTGTTATGTAATAGTGAAATGCTGTCCTTATGTTTTTTGTTTCTTTAAAAGGACTATTAAATTTTAAAACTACTTCGCAATAATCAGCTACCATCGTGTGTAATGGTATATGTTTCAATGTATGCACTATTGGAGATAAGAATAAGAAAAGAGAGTAAAAATACATACCACTGTACATAGTGCGACCGTAGTAAGTATAGTGGTGTACCTTTTATTAAATATAGTTAATTAACGTTTTTTTAATTACCGATCTTTCGAGTCAGTTTCATGGTTCGTGGTCGCGGCTAAAGTAAATATCGGCAACTAAAAAGCGGTAATCCTGAGTACCCGATATATTATACAATGACCGTATTTTGTCGTGAAAATAAATAATTATTGAGAAGATTGGATCAGAGTTTGAACCCCGGACTCCCCGTACAAGAATCTCGATTGTTACTGCCGTTATTGATCTGATTGCTACTTTTTTTTCCCCAAAACTATTTGTTTATTTATTACATAATTACAGTTAAGAAAATCTTAAAAATAATAATAATAAAAGCCTAACCTAAATAAACTAAAGAGCTAACCAAAATTGCTAGCGTTAAATAGTAATCGCAATTCTCTGCGCTAGATATGAACCAGCCCTCTTGTCACCGGCGGTGTCGATCAAATTGGACAATTGATCAAAATGGGAGTAATTGTTTGAAAAATATTTTGGCACGCGGACCCAACGGAACTTCTTAACTAGCAAGCTTACTAAAGATATATTATTTGTTCTTCCCAGACCTTCATCGACAAAAGATGTAATATCACACCACACTGACAATGAATACCACGCGGCTGAGAGGCTGGGCAGGGAGGCGAGAGCGGACTGCGAGACCATGTTCCCTGACTGCGAATCTTCAGTACTTGACACCTTCACTCATATTGGAATTGACACCTTGCATAAGTTTGGATTGTATTAAATAAACACTGATTTGGGGCAAAACTCATTGAGTGGGTTTTTCTTTTATTTATACTGCAACTTAATAAGTAGGAAAATTTTAATAACGAAATTTTAGTGTAATAATTTTAGCATATTCTTTAGGGTTCCGGAGTCAAATTGTTTCGTCTGTCTGTTTATACGTATGTTCGTTGTCCCTCAGTTCATCTGCCCATCTGTTCATCTATCCGCAAGCCCAAATTTTGTAATAAGTATGCGTGTGTACATATTTTCAGTTAGAATAGTAGCAAGTAAACTGTCTGATATTAAGTAGTCTGCAGCCTATGAACATCCACCTCTACCCTCAACCAGGACTTAAGTCCTGTCTAATATTGACCATAAATACTTTCCTCCTCTTGAGTTTCGCTTAGAAGTACCTCACACCTTTCCGACTAAAACACAAGAATTTCCTTACGAAGGACTTGAAGATTACAAAGGTACACCCCCCTACTACCAGCTATAACATTTATTGCTTATTCAAATACGTTTTAGTTTTTTTTATAAGTTAAATCAATGTTAAGTACTCGGAATAAAAGACGCTTGGAGACGTTTATAGAAGCTAACAGTAATTAACATCCATTTTACTGCAGCTACGGTGAAAGGAAAATCCTTAACAGAATTTTAAAGTTAGCCTCCAAAGTTGGTATTACTTCCGTCTCTGGAATATTGCATTAAGTAGCTTTTGTAAACATTGCCTCGTTTATAGTAAAGATAAGTCATTTTATGTATTTTTGTATGAACAAATTTAATGAAAGTCGTTAAAATTCCTTTGAAGATGAACTTTTTGGCCCTATGAAGAAAAAATATAAATTTACTTTATTTCATATATTTTTAATATCATTGATTTATTATTTATTACGTGTTTGTTTTAATTTTTTTATGTGAGAAGAGTAACAAACGAGCATGTAAATCACCTGATGTTAAGTAGTCCATCCACGTACTCGTACAACCGTAAACACGGTGAAATCCTATCTGAGCTTGAACGTAGATACATTGCTACTCTTGAGGACTAAGATGGTCGCCTTGTTTCAAAGTGTAGCCGGCAGCCGCACCTCTCCAACCGAAACACAAGTAATGCTTTACAGCGGAGTGTGAGGGCGGCGGTGGTACCTTCCCGGTCAAACTGTAGTACCTTTAAATTGCCTTCTTGTTATTAATTTATTACTTATTACGTGCTCATTTTTTATTATTAAAATTTAAGGGATGCGAGTATTTCGACATAATGGTGACTCGCTATCTGGTTGTTTTTCTGAAGTCAATGGTGCAGAATGAAATTTATATTAATAGATAATGAACATATAAACAAATAATAAACGTTGTATACCATATTGCACAGGAATTGATAGTAGATTATGATCGTAGATTAATGATTGAGCGCTTATATGCAATATGAATAAATATTCATATTGCTTGTAAATTTAATAATCATATTGCATATAATCAAAATCTTTTGGGATTAAGGAAAATGTATTACTATAGGGACAACAGATTTTTATTGAAAATATAAAAGTAACTTTAATTCATAAAAAATATTTTAACAAATTAAAATTAATATTGGAAAATCAATAAACTATTTACAAAAATTAATAATTACACTAATTTAATCAGTCATAATTACATTACAATATTTTATAGATCCAACTTGGAATATCTTTTAAAAACAAGTCCATAATGTTAGACAGTCTGTAGATGCGTTTTTAATCCTGAAGGCTAAAATGGTAGCTTCGAATCTATGTGTGATCCGCAACGGTTCCGTCGGACTTGTAATATTAGCGTTTCTTCGGGGTTGATTATGAGGGCGATGGTGGTATCTACTGGTCGAAGTATCTTCCTTGCAATTCACACCTGATGATATATTTAACCCAAGATAAGTGTTGAATCAAGTACTAAGATGTGTCTTGAATTTTGGTAAACATTTCTAGTAGAGGTATAGAGCAGTCTTTGTACAATGAGAAACAGTCTTCATCATTTCTTCCGGCTTCGTGCGCTTGAATGTATGGAGATGATTCTGGCGAAGTTCCATGTGGTTCCGATGCATCATTTTTTGGACTGGAATAAAATAAAAAACTACTAAAGAAAAACTATATAAACGAGGTCTCTATTAGAATATTTTTTAAATGTGTCCAAATTTGTTTATTAAAATAAATAAAGAAATCTTTAAAACACAAGCTCTTAATATTTTGTTTTCGGTTTTGTGTCAAAAGAAATGACGCTCATCGCGTGAACATTTTAGGAAAATATATATATATTGAGATTTATATATGTTTCGTCGCTTGAGATAACTATATATGCATATTGTTACGTTATAGTGCCCCTCTATTTGTTATATATGCCCACATGTTAACCTCTTCACCAACCTAGTTGTTCTAATAAATAAATACTAATAAAGTTACATACTTCAAAACAAAACTCGCGAGTTCGTGAAGCAAGTCGTCTTCTACTTCCGTGTGCAAGGGTTCAGATCCAAGTTGACACAAAGTTCTCAGGATGCAGGAAGATCCATTGCGACCGTAACTGTAACAAATTAATAGTTTATAACGCTTTGTATACTCATAGCATTAATTAGGAGAGTAGCTAATTAGTGCAGAAGACCTGATCTTGAGTAGTCAACAAACTTCGTAAAAAATTAGAAGAGTAGCAAATGAGTGCAGACCACCTGATGTAAAGGAGTCAACAAACCTTCTCAAAAATCAGAAGAGTGGCATATGTATGCAGACCAGCTGATGTGGAGTAGTCAACAAATCTCAAAAATCAGGGATTAACAAATGAGTGCAGACCACCCGATATTGAGTAGTCAATAAAGTTCCTCAAAAAACAGAAGAGTACCAAAATAGTGGATACCACCTGATGTTGGATGAACAAACCAGGTCCTCAAATATATCCTATTTGAGATGGTATGTAGATGCGTTGCTACTTTTGAGGATTGAATACTCGCCTCGTACGTAAATGTAGCCGACAATTGTACCACTTCGACTGAAGCAAAAGTTGCTTTAGCGTGGATCACGAGGCTGGTAACTGGTACTATTAATAGTTGACTATTTTTAATACGGCCATAACGCATAACTTATTGTAGTGAAAGACGCAATTTAATTAACAAGTAATAATAGAATTATAAACTTATAAAATGAATCCGTGTTATTTAAATAAAAAAAATATATTGTTACTTTAGAAAATCAGAAGTTAAGTTTTTCTGTGCGAATAGAATTTTAACCACGAGACTATTATTTGCATTCATTATTTATTGTTCAACAAATAGGTTACGCTCTCAATAATATTGTACATGAATACAATGTCGGGATGATAACTGGTTCATTACAAAGGGTTTCCAATTTCCAATTATCTCCGCGAAAACAAAGGTGATAATAAAAATCAATAGGTACGAATCACGAGCGTAGTTAATTTTGAGGCTTCGTATGCTTTTTACATTACTCGAATGGGTAAACAGTAATAAATTACAATAAATGGGAATTGACAAAACCAATTTATGTGAAAATTGCTTCCTGTAGATGTTGTCCAATTGTGGAATAAATCAAGATTATGGGCCTTGTCGTATTACGGACGAGTAGCCAGTACAGCGTAGTCCAAGGCTTGTACATGTCGAAACGATTCAACAAAGTTAAGCTATGTTAAGCGTGATTAGGGATCGGATGGTTAGCGATGCAGATTATAATGACATTTATTATTTTTATCCAATAACCCATAGAAATGTTGGGTAGAAGTTTTGCCGTAAATGTGGAGCTTAGCTTGTGGAATGTTTGCTTCCAATAAACAACTCTTTCCCTCTTCTACAACGATTTTGAAAATCAATTGTTAGAAATTAAATTCTGAACTAATATCTATAAAACGGTAATTATTAGACACGTTAAGTGAAATATTGCATACCCCTATCTGTAATACATCTAACGATTTGATAGTCATGAACCATGTCCTCGTTGTTAAGTTGAACCAAAATTGAGTTCTATCGCACGACGGTCGAATATATAGACCCTATTGTCTGAGCGATTACGCCACCTGCGTGACGTCACTTCACTATGCAGGCCTAGGTACTACCCTTTAACAATATTTATTCGCTCGTACTCCTAATATCCCTGTAAATAGTAACTGGCATAGCGCTACGTCTCGTAAGAGACGACTAAAATAAGTCTTCCGGGGTCGGGAGTGATAAGGACGAGATCCCGGGAAGGATTTCGATGTAGCCGGGTCTATCCCCTGAGATGTGTGTGATAGGGAATTCCTGCCAGAAAATAGTAGTTGCGTTCGTTTCGAGTTTCCTGATTCCTGATTTTCTTTACAAGCATAGAAGGAGACCACCAAGGGGTTCCTTTTAATGAGTGGAAATCCCACAACATCTGGATTCGCTGCCACGATACTAGGTAGCTTTAAAAGAGATTTCCGACGAAACAAATAACAGTCCCTGATATTAAGTGATCTCTTCCGCCAATATGTAAACCCAAACAGGACTGACGTCTCATCTGAGATTATTCTTAGATGCGTTGCTACTTCTTAGGACTAGGATGGTAGTTTCGCTTGTAAGTTTACCCATAATTCTACCACCTATCAAATATATTTTAAATTCATTTATTGATTTAGCAAAACAACGATTCAACGAATAAGATTGATGATTTAAATTTAAATTTGTTGAATGATATTGATTGTGTTTGTTAATTAACAGCGACTGTTTGAAAAATAAGGTTTGCCAATAAATATTAAATGTCTTGATGAAAAATTGATTCGTGTTTTTACAGACCGTCACTTTTTGTTTTAATGTTCAACATTAATTTGTTACTGAATCAAATCAATGTTAAAATATTTTTAATATATAAAATTACAAGGTGGTAGAGCCGTTAGAGCTCGCCCGGGGCGGTACCACCGCCACCCACATAACCCGCCGTAAAACAACAAGCTCTTC
>DWON01006389.1:0-13904 GCA_018251015.1 Phocides pigmalion okeechobee
CAAAAGTTCTCCATCTTCGCTCCTCACAGCAGAACAGTATCAGAAAATACAGAGGCTCAGTGTCCTTACTCGTAAATTTTAATCATTCATGTGTCGTAGACTTGTATATCGGAAAACGAAAAGGACGTTTACTATAGAACATCTACAAAATAAATACTAGAATACAATTCGTATAAAACACACAAAAATATTTGAAAAAAATCTAGGAAAAAAATATACAAAAATAAATTGTGCACTGAATGACCGTCACACAGAAATTTATTTCTTCAATGAAGTGGCATGATGGATGTTCTTTATTTGAAAATTAAATATGGCGGCAGATTTTAGTATCGGTCAGAGTTATTATGTGAAAGAGGTTAATAAGCCTAGTTGTATTTTTTGCACATAGAGCAGCGTTTATTTTAATAAATATTTATGATATCTGATTTAAATTAATTTAATATATAATGCAAAATGCTAGCATTCTTGAAACCATGCTGCGTGGGCACGGACTTCTTTTAGTTTGTTTAGGTTAGGATTGTATTATAATTAGTTTTAAGATTTTCATTATTGTATTTAAAATGTAAAAGTCGATCGCAGATGTTATTACTCCTGAGGATCAAGAGTATCGCCTCATTTGTAAGTGAGCCTGCAACCATATATTTCAACCGAAATGCTAGAAGCTTAGTACTCGTGGTAGTACTTTTTAAATAGAATCCTGGATCGAGCCATTTAGGTTCTACAACCATGCAAAGATTCTACTTATTTTATAAATTGACACTTTCCCTGCGTTCAACATTGCTGTATATTGCTTGGCACAGCGCACTTGCGGCTTGTACACTCCTGTGTTGCACGTACAAATTTGTATGGATTACGGGCGAACATAAGCGCTGTATTTATTAAGGCGCTACAAGATTGGGGCGGGCATTACGTCTTTGTATTCGTAGATGTTACACACATGCTAAAAATACAATATTTCATTGAATTATCGGCACATTTTCATTCTAGAGAATACTGTTCCAGTTAGTGCCGCCTCTTACAACGATGTTTTAGTGTTAAATTAATAACATTATGTACTATTATATAATTGAATAATAGTAATCGTTTCTGGACAGATGGCCTTCTAACATTAGTAAACTGTACATACCTAAAGAATAAATATATGATAACAAGATTTAAAAAATGATTTCTCTAATTATGACATAAAATACCACAATTAGAATTGCTAATCAGAAGATCTTACGTAACGTGCTCAAATTGTTTCTGTGAGAAAATCTCAAAACAACTACATATTTGGTTGCTATAAAAACAAATATGTCATAATAATTTTTATTTATAAACTAATCCGGTTTTTTCTAGTAAAATACGTGCAAAGTTCGCTGTCTCTAGCATCACCCCAATCACGACGAGCTTCGCTGAAGCTAGCAGATATATTACTCGTTATCATCGACATTCTTCTTGGGAAAAGACCGCGTTTAGTCTTCTTCATAAAAGACTGAACAGCTTCTACTCTATCTAAATCTCCGCACTCGTCATCTTTGTTATGACAACTGGAGATACGAAATACTCTGGGCCCTTCCACCGATAACAGGTAATACTGACCACCTGGCCGTTTACTTCCAGCGTACACTAAGGAACGAGCCCAGTTAGCGTCATTATAATTACAAAAGAAGCTCGTCAAATTTTTCATTGAATTCCAAACGCTTCTATTAAAAGCCAATCCCATCAATTCCTTCGAGAAACCAAGTTTTCGGACCATCATAGTAGCATCTAGGTCATGGTACTGAGAAATATTAGGATTAGATGCACCTAAATTGAAAATTTCACAGTGCGGGCAATTACTTGGGAGCAAAATTTCTAACATCTTTAGTACATAAATCAAATCTTCCGCGACGCATTGATCTTCTTCTAAAAATACTACAGTTCCATTGAAATCTTTCGTCACTTTCAAATGGTCGAAAACAAAACTAGTTCTCCACCACCAATGATGTTTCATCTGTGCTATCGTAGCATTTCTTCTGCCATCATTGTTGATGCAATTTAAATCATATATACAAAATCTTGAATCAGCGCCCGGAAACACTTTTGGATGCAGTTGAATACTATACGGAAAGAATATTTGTATATATTTCGCAAATGTAACATTTCTGACTATTTCATTTATATCGTCATCGTAGACTTCGTGGGAAAATACGAGCAAAGATTTTCCGATACCTATAACATGTTTTAGAGATTCAATAAGACTCTCTAAATATATAGTGTTTGAACGTACTTCTATAACGATGACTGTAGAGCCTTTTCTAACGACTCCGTCACGATACATATTTTTAACGACCTGTTTATCGTTGCGTCGTTTTATTACTCGTTTTATCTCAATGATACGCCTTGAGTCAGTTTTTATTGAATCTATAGTATCAAACTCTGAGTTTCCGTAATCTTCTACCTCATTGTTCTCATCGAGTATAAACAATGCATTTCGAAAGTGAACTACTTTTAAATATTGATAAATGAACAACATACATATTAATGCTAGGAACCCTATTGTTAGTTTATTTAGACCAAGATGTTTGTAAAGCATTGTTAATTAGATTGAAACTACTGTCATCACTTCAGAAATCAGAATAACTATACAATTTAACTGGAATATTGAAATTCGTTACTTACTATTGTTATATAACTGACACAGATATTGACTATACGTAATGACAGCACAGAGTACAAAAACTGTTCAATTAAAATATCAACAATTAAATAAATTTATAGACCGTTATAAGAATAATATTGAAACAGATTTTGAAAAAATCCCTGGGGAAAAGGCACTACTTTAAAAGAGGCGTAGGCGTAGTTATCTAATTTTAACACGTAGTTTCTAAGCTAAAAATATTTTAAATCTGTGGTCATTTAGTAATTTATCTCATATGTATGTAACTATACAGGAAGGAGGAAAATAGATACAAGGAAGATTATTGAATAACATAGACCCACTCTCAGACGAAACAAGTCCACATAATGTTGATATTCTGCATTATTCGATAATGATGAAATTTTTTTTTTTTTATATTGGTAACTTAATAAATAATAGTAGTAATAAAATAGAACTGCAGTATAAACGTGTTTTAACATCAAGAAAAACTTTCTGCCCTCTGCTCTCTGCAAGTTACTTAGGTTACAAAGGTATATGTTACATTATGAAGAGATCGTAGATTTCGGACGAAGTGAGTAAATTCTAAATTTGATATGACTTGCATATCGTACCACACGTTTAAGTGGGACTCAGAGTTACATTTATTTAGAACTCAAGATTAACACTAGCCCTTCTAATGTATTTTACATAGTTCATTATATATTTAAATAGAATAACAGTGTATTAAATCAGAACAGGTGCAGTATGGTCAATTTAAATTTATTTCCATAATTTATACGGCATTTATAAAGCTGTTTGTGTAGACTGAGCAATATCCCAGATTGAGGTCATCTGCGAGCTATATGTAACAAAACTTACAATTTACAGTACAATTTACATTTACAATATCACATCACATCACATCACAAAAGTTTACAGAATCCCTCTCAGTATATTTACGTATACTATTACTCGTTAATTAAAAAATCAGTCTGATCCAAAAGTCATTAAAATTCATATACACTTTTCATTTCGAAATAATTTTGAGTCAAGCATATCAAAGTAGTGAACTGAATTTTGTAGTGCCGTCACGAAGGATTTTGTCACAGTGGACACTATCCCGACAACACGTAGGATTAACGGCAGCGGCGACGTCTGCGTCTGCGGCGGCGACAGCTGCGGCGACGACGGCGCCGGCCACGACTGCGGCGGCGACGGCGACGGCAACTGAGGCGGCGTCGACGACGGCAACTTCGACGCTATTAAAAAAAATAGGACAAAAGATGTAGATGTGCCTAACGATTTAAATAAGAATATACCTAATATACTAGTGTTTAAGAAAACAAAAGAAAAATATTCATTACAATTCTACCGACGCTGACCGGGAAGGTACCACCGTCACAGGTATTTCTAACATGTAGTAATTCTCGTGCTCCGGAGGAGAATTGTTGCTGACGGCTCACAGGCACTGAATTTTAGTTCTCAAGATTTGTTAATTCTGACGATAAGCATTGTTTCACGTGTGATCAAGTTTCATGAGATAGATTCCATGCTACTTGTAATTTTCAATTTCATTAAAATATACACTACGTTCATTAATAGTTTAACGGTTACGGCAACGACAGCAATCTGTATAATATAAAAGTAACGTGCCTGATGAGTGACGTGACAGATCTGGAGCTTTGAGCACAGCCGAAACCACATAATTTATAATTTTGAAATCGACTCTCAGAAATTGAAATTTTTAAAATGGGTAGCTCAAGTGAACTGACAAAGGTGAAGTAGTTGGGAAAGCTGTTATTCGACCGGAGAAGTACCACCGCCTCCCTCATAATCCGCCGTAAAGCATTATTTGTGTTTCGGTCGGAGAGGTGCGGTTGCCGGCTACACTTTGAAGCGAAGCGACCATCTTAGTCCTCGGGAGTAGCAACGTATCTAGGTTCGACCTCAGATAGGATTTCAGTCGAGTTTGTGGTTGTACGTGGATATCTATGGGCTGCGACTACTTAACATCAGGTGGTTTGTATGCTCGTTTGCTACTCTTCTCACTTAAAAAGAGGAGTTTTGGAAATTCTATATCTAACTGGATAACACAGGAATGATATATGACATTTCGTAATATCCACATCTGTGCGAGTAAAACCGATGCCAAAAGCTAGTGGGTAAAAGATTGAGGACTTACTCGTCTCGACCGCCGCCTGCGTCGTCTGCAGCCGCAGTCCACAGGTTCCTGGGAACGGTGACCCAAAAACGACCCAGAGCGATGTTGCATTTTTTCACCGGTGCCCCGCCTGGGAATATACCTAACTTAACTCAAAAACATGTTTTCAAACTTTATATTAAGAGAGGCTCAAAGTCCATTGTAACACTATATTTAGAAATTACTGATTCGTATCAAATGTCTTAAGGAATGATGGTTCCCTGATTAATGATCAAGGTTCGAATTAAAAAAAGGATAACCCTGCATAGTGCGGATGCAGATCTTGGAATTGTAGTTTTAGGATACATTTCTATTGAAACTGACCTTCTGTGTTCCTCATCGCAACCTTGACGAACGCTAAAACAACAAAATAATATAATAATGTAATTTTTATAAATCCAATTTCTTTTTAGTTTAGAACATTAAAAAAATCATTTTATTTTTTCTGTAATGTATTTATTTATGTTTTAAGTTCGTGTTCGAAATAATACATATCTTTCAAATTGGAGGCGAATTAAAATTAAAGAACAACACCAAACTAAAGTGTAATATAAAGACATTATACTCTATCAGATACGTGGTACAATTATAATTTGAGCGAGGAGGTACCATCGGCGTCCTCATAATCCGCCATAACGCAAATTTTGTATTTCGAAGTGAAAGCAAGTGAGTTGCATTTAAAAGAGAGACATAGGAATATCAACATATCTACGTACATATTTTATAGGGAATTAACCGAGAGAGCTATAGATCAATTGGCGTAGTACCAACACCACACTTAAAATCTATCGTGTAGTTTCTTATATTTTGGTTGGAGAAGTACGATTATTAGTTTCACAGAGAAGTGAGGCGACCATCTTATTTACCAAGCGATCAAGCAAGAGTAGTACTTAAGAATACTGTTCTTAATTACTACAAGTCTTCGTGCGAGCACAAATAGAACTTTAGTCCTGCTTGAGCTTGTATGTGGATGTCCATGGGCTTCAGCGACTACTTAACAACAGGTGGTCTGCACGCTCGCTTGCTCCTCTCCACACATTAATACAAAACATACCAGCTGTCTGATGTTTTCTCTTTTTGTTCATTTTCCGTTTTCTTTCTCGCTTGATTGCCTTGCGCGTGCTCTGAACGTTTCCGCGCGGCGTCGGCTCGTCTACGCCTGATAACAGCATATAGCAATATTTCCTTCAAGAAACTTAAGTAAATACAATATATGATTTAAAACAAATATTTTCTTATAGAAAATTAAGTTAATAACACAATGATGTTAAATTGATATCAAGGCGGAATTTATACGTTTTACGTAACGGCCTATTAACAATTTCTGATTGTCGATATTTCAAATCAGTTGGATGCGTTGATGCCACGACAGTTTAGCCGTGTAGCAGTGACCATAAACAGACAAGATCCAAAAGGATTTATGGAAACGTGGTAAAAAAGAACAGAGAAAATTGTGTGATTAACTCAAATAGATAAAACCCAAGGGGACTTATCAAATTGTAGTAAAATGGAACAGAGGAAAGCGTCTCACTTCTGCTGTAATTTCACGTAGTTCTTCATCATGGCGTGGTACCGCGGCACGTCCGACTCGCTACACTTGTGCATGAACACCGCGAGGTCATCATTCAACTTTTTCTTCTCGCTGGTTCTCTCCTCGGCTTCGTCGGTCTTCTTAGAATCTTTCTCGTCGGATCCCATCGCGCCGCTGTACCCCGCTTCCATCACCTACTCGAATCGACTTATAATAATCGATTTATTATAATAAATGGTGTAAAAAGACATTCTAAAGGTGGGAGAACTATAGTTCGACCGGGGTACCAACGCCGCCCTCATAATCCGCCGTAAAGCCTTACTTGTGTTTCGGTTGGAGAGGTGCGGTAACCGGCTACACTTTGAAACGAGGCGAACGTCTTAGTCTATGGGCTGCGACTACTTACCACCAGATAGTTTGCATGCTCTTTTGCTACTTTTCTCACAATAAAAAAATATATAAAGGTTTTTTAACTGAAACAGTATAAGGAAATCCGACAGTTGGTAGAACTACTTTCGTCGGCGAAACACCACCGCCAACCTTGTAAATCATGAAGCAACTCTTGCTTTTCTATTGGAAAAATAATTACACTTAGAAACGATGAAGGATCTCACTCGTCAGGAGTAGCAACGCGTGTATGTATGACATCAGATGGAATTTCAGTCCTGTTTGACGTTTAAGTGGATGTCTATGGGCTGCAGCGACTACTTAACATCGGTAAAACCTCAATACAACCTCCTTTACTACTAGTTTAACGATAAGTTCAATTCTACAGAATAAAACTCTATCTACATAAAAGATATAAATTATATCGAAAACTCACAAGAATATTAGAAGAAGGGTTTAGATAAAATTTTGATTAAAAAAAACATAGAAAAAAAATAGACCAAATTCTTGCCCTCATAATGAAAGGCACTGACTGACACGAAAATTTCATTGTTTTCAAAAATATTCTTCTGTATATGAAAATTACATTAAATGGTGACAAACTTTATTATCGGTCAGAGTTATAGAAAAATAGTATTTAACCAATTTTTTATTTGTAAATTTAATATTATTTACAGGTTAAAATCAAATGAGAGCGTAACTATAAATTAAAAAAATGTGTTTAACGGGCTTTCAAAATGGGAGTTTTACATTCGTCTACATAAATACATATGTATCAGCAACTTAATTACTTAGTTACTTATGTATACAAACAGAAATAAGTTTATTAATCATAATAAGTGACTAAGTACTATACTAGTGTAAGTAGTAGGTGTGTTAAATATATATCTGTAAACATATTTATGTATGAACAGTTTTTGATCATTTTTAAACATCTTCATTTTGCTAATATTAGCTTGTGACCTTTTAAGATACAGAAAGAAACGTCTTAAAATTGGCCAAATGATCTATTTATTTAACAAACATTTTTCATACTAGCGAGTCTATTACATTTTCGATGAAACTTTTAAATGATGTAGATTTCTCTGAGCATTTTGTGTCAATCATTCCAAAAACATTTAATTATATCAATAGCTGAGCTAATATCTTGATGCTCTTCTGGTTCAACAGCGTACAAGAGATTTACATGTTTACCAATACTCGGACTAAAGAACTTGTTAAGTTAATTTGTTTTAACGTTACTCTAGTTTAGTTAAACTCTAGAACTCGTGTTAAGTCAAACACATACAACATAGTAACATAAACCATTAATTTGTTTCCATTTAAAAATATAGGTTAATGGGATCTCACTTCGGAAGTATTCAGAAAGTAGGTACTAATAACACAAATATGCACTAAAATTGTCGTTGAACCTTATTTTCTAATAGATAGAGGTGTTTATTGAGTGTCGAGTGTAAGAAAACTTGAGGGTTAAAAATAAGTCGTCGGAAATATTCGTTAGTTTCCGCCGTGGGCAGTCGGCGGCCGCCCGCCTTTCACGCTGCGTATGCGCTAGGGCGGAAAGTACAAAGAATATTTATTGCATTAAACTAAGACTGTGTGCATTAATAATCATTTTGATTAATGTGAAATGCATTTGGTGATAAAAATACGTCGTCAATAGTCAAGTGAAATGCTATTTGATGTTCAAACTGTTGGAATATCCGTTTAACAACGTATACTTATTTGTGTAGTCAAGAATGTAAATGTGTTTTCAAGAGTTAGTTACGCTGCGATTTTATGCGCCAATATTAATCTGATATTTTGTACGTAAATTGTACTGAGACTTTATTTTAAAACTAACAATATATCTATCACGGTGCTAACGTCAAGAAAACACCAAAATGGCGTCTCAGATAGTGTGAATATTTGGCATACCGTATAATAATGCATTCCTTTGATAACTGTCTCATCGTCCCACCGAACGGTGCACGTGCGTTTATTTTCATTTATAAATAGCCCAGACAAACGGACACGCGACTACATCATGACGTCACAGAAAGAAAGCAGTGACGTCATTGACGCCAGTAATGTCGATGAGAAGACCAAACAGGAGCAAAAAGAACAAAAAGAATTAGTCGAATTGCCGCCAAGTGGAACGTCTTTGCATAAAAGACGGAGGGGCGAGGCTCCTGCTTCTTTATCGGTGAAATCACCGCAAACTCCTTCTGACGCCGAAGGTTCTTCTCCTTGTACAGCAGGGTTAACTCCTGACGAATACTGGAGTCAAGGAGAAACCCCAGATCCCGAAGTCTTATGCGAAAGAATGATCCAAAGACTAAAAGATCGAAACGATCCTCTTTCTCAGCGCGGCAAAGAATTAGCAATGCGCACCAAAGATACTGTGGAAGCATTAGACCAATTGGAAAAGCTCCTAGAACTTTTGGATCAGTTTGTAAATTTGAAAGAACATAATTATCGACTTCTCAAAAGATTGAAAGACGTGAACCATCTGAAGCGTCTCCACAGTGCACATAAAAGAATAAGCCAAGAGACTGAGAGGATAAAAGATGATAGCAAGGAGATGGAACTAATTAATGAGGCGTTAGACGCAGAGTTAGAGTGTGAGTATGGTCAAGCGATTTTTGACTCGATGATGGCTGGAGGCAGGAGTATGAAAAGGAGTGGATCAAAATGGAAGACTCATTCAAGATTTGGAGGGTCGTTGTTGAGAAAGCAGAGGTCAAGGTCGGCTGGTGGAGAAGAGAGCGATGCTGCACCAGGAACACCTCTCAGACGGCGTTCAGATGGCGTGTTTTCTAAGGAAGTTGAGAAATCTAAAGTTTCAAAGTGGACTAGAGTGAAAGCAGCTTTCAGGCGAGTAGTACTTTGCTTAATTATAAACATTGTGAATGATAGACCAATTTTATTATTGTTCAATGGAGGAGCTACCACCTCCCTCATAATAAATACAGTGTGAAAATGTTCTTGTGTTTCGGCTAAAGAGATTTAGTTGCCGAATATACTTAGAAACGTGTTGACCATTATAATTCTCAGTAGCAACGCTGTAGAAACATTTGAAAGTAAATATTGATGTCCAAAAAGCTGTAACTTGTCAATGTATTAGTATTATCAGGATGTACAATGTTTAGAATAGAATAAATTACATTTTGTGAACGGTTCAGCCCCATTATGTCCAATTAACAATATGTCCAATGGTGGCGAACACAGAATGTCATTTTTTTAATTTTTCCAATTCTCAGCAAGTCACATTAGCAGTCTGTCCAATTCTCGGGATATTCAATTTGCTACGGATATTTTACTTGATGAATTTGACTTTCTGCGAATTGGTCTATTGGACATTTTGCGAAGTTCATGCTTAAGACTTATAAACGGTGTCAAATATTAAAAATGCGTCCAAACTTGCAGGACCCGCTACGAGACATTTGATCCATGTATCCGTTAAACTGATCCCTAAGGGTCATTTGTAGAAATATAGTTTTTTTTTACAACAACAACATAATCGATCATGTTACTCAAACAGATTCAGAAGCATCTTATCAATGCTTAATTAGGAACGAATGTAGTTCACAGTAGTCCCTCTGCTATAGAAGAATTGAAGACTGGAGTAATTCTACAGAAGTATAACTATTAACTGCTAACGCAATTTAACATAACCTCAATTTATTACGCAGTGTGATAAATTTAAATTAATCTCGGAGTTTTTAAGATACAGAAACAAGTTAATACTCATATTTTATATATGTGTTCTTTGAACAAAACAGTTTTATAAAACAATAAAAATGTGTCATTTCGATGGTTTTTGTTTTGTTTGGCGAAGTATATAGTGGCGAATTCCATGTGAGGTTTTTGGGTAGGTCGTTCATCATAGAGTTAGAGATTGATCGGTAGAATCAAGTGAAGGGACGTGATAATGTACTGTGAAACAAATCTTGTATTTTGGTCATAAACATGTGGTATCCGGCTACACTTACAAACGAGGTGGTCACTATTGTCAAGAGCAACGATTCTAATTAAGAAATCAAATCAGTCAAATAGGACGCAAGAAAAACCAAGCTTTCATTGTTTGTTGATAAAAAATTTAAAACAAATATAAAAATATATGATTTTATCCTTGTTACATTTAACAGCACGAGAGGAAAGCGGGTTTAATAAGTTTTATTGTTCTTTATTCTTTTTTACGTTTTTTGCCCTTTTTAGTAACAACTCATGAAAGTTAAAAAAATGCATATATTTTTTTACTTTTTCGTACTTATGATGTCATCTCAGCTTTACCCCAACGAAATAAAGTTTGGAAATGACAGATCAACCCAGTCGGACCCTAGAAATTTGGTCAAATTTAAGTTACATTACCTGTTTACAGTCACCGCAGCAGGTGAAATTAAAAGCTCATAAGAAGCAAAGCCCGCCACTAAACTTACGTAAAAATACCTTTACTTTTCTATTAATTTGATTAAAACAACTTGGAATTGAAATAATTTTGTTTTATTTCAAAAGTGTCACTTGTGTTTTGATGGAGAGGTTGCCAGCGACAATTTAAAGCGAGGCGACCATTTTAGTCCTCAAGAGTAGCAACGCATCTACGTGCAAGCTCATATAGGATTTCGGTGTTGTCTGTGAATGTCTGCGGGCTGCGACTATTTCACATCAAGTGGTTCACATGCTCCTTTGCTACTCTTGTCACATAAAAAAAAATATATTTATCATTTATTTTTAACAGATGGGAGAAGGCGCAATGGCCTCCAGCTACGATAGGGGGCGCGGCGGCGGTGGCAGCGGGGGCCATGGTCGGAGCTGTAGCTCTTGCGGGGTCCACGCCTGGCACCTTCACCACCCCTGAAGCCAGGGACTCTGCCAGTCTCACACCTGGCTCCGCGATTTCCCTCACCCCCAATACCTCTTGTGAAGAGTTGAGGATCGAGGCAGGTACGCATTTACTATGAATTTTGACCTCTCATTCTAATGTAGGATATAACTAGCGAATAAGTTAGGTTTTTATTTTCATTCGTTTTAAGATTTTCATCATTCTATATATAAGAATAAAATATAACTAAGAAATAACACAGTTTTACATAATTGTGATAAGTATATAATGTATCCATTTTATGGCTACATATAATACAATCAAATTGAATAATTCAACTCAATTATAGCAACTTTTTAAAATAATGAATCCCACGTTCGAACGACGCTGCTGGTGACAAAAGGGCCCGTTGATATTACGCGCAGAGAACTGCAATCGTTATCGAGCACTGGAATGCGACCAGTGGTTTTGATACTATACCACTTGGGCATGGACTTCTTTGACTTGACATCAAGAATGTTCTATTGAAACATTGTCAATCGATAGTAAATGCGTTGCTATTCTTAAGGACAAAGACGGTCACCTTGTTGGTCTCTCAAAAGTTGTTTTAGCGAATAAAACTAGCGGTTACATTAAAATTTCTTCATATACCACACTCACATAATCCGCCATGAAGCCTTTTTTATATGACAAAAGTAGCAAACAAGCATCGTATCAACACAAAACTGGAGTCTAGACAATGTCGTAACTAATTCTTAATCTTGAGGACTGAGATTTTCGCCTCGATTTAAGTTAACTTAGTCCTCAAGACTAGCAACTTAGGAGCTTCAACCGAGGAAAGGACTATTGTCATCATATGGCCTAACTCTTTTTCTTCCAAAGAAGACAAACACAGAAACGTCCTGTCACTTACAACAATAGTTACTTTTAATACAATACTCGCAATGCAATATTAATACGTATAAGGATATCCGTTCTCATTACATTGCGAGTACCGTCGGTCTATTTATGTTCATGCCACTCACAGCAAAATTACTGAATGTTTTGCTGAAGGGCAGAATATAGCAACAGCGCTAGGAACTTTTATTGAAGCATATGTTGCTAACAGAAAAATATTGATAATATGTGTTAAAACCTATTACAATATATCTCTGTTGTGTATAGGATTACAATTATTAAGAAAACAACATAAATACATCTGAATCATTTAATGGATGTTGAAAATATGTGTAAAGGCCGAGAACATATTACTATATATTTTTGTGTATAGGAATATAACACTTCAACAGCATATCATACAAAAAGTCAACAATCTTAATTCTAAACATAGTTATGTATAAACGCCAATTACTGGTATGTACATCACAGTATAACAAGAAAGACAGTGAGCACGCGAGACAGCTAATCGTGTATATCAAAATCTCCCCACTACCATCTGCATACAATTTCCAGTAAATATAACACACATTGTACATTAAAAAAATGTACAACTAATCGTGTGAACTCAAAAATGCTTCAACTTCTTCTATTTCAAAATCACTAACACACGTTTAGATTTTATTTATTTGTAAGATAAAAATAAATATATTTAATATATTTTGTATTCGCGAGTCTAAGCTCGACCCCATTCTATCGGAACTCATCTCAGGCAATGGACATTACATCTCTCCACAGTTTGCCGGCTCTTTGATCGTAATATCTAGCGTAAACCATTCCGATTTCCAATGAAATCACCCAATATATAGCAATGTGGCATCACAGGGATGTGATATATCCCTCATCTAATACAATTTGTTCTTATTGGAGATTCTTTCCGCTTCTCCTCCAAAACTAAACACTCAAGGAGACATTGGAAGTATACATTCAAAAAGATTTCTGTAAATAAACAACTTTGATTAGATAGTAATTTGATTTTGAAGGAAATCCAGCTTTATTTTGCATAGGCCTAGGTTGTTATTAAAAAAAAAACCTCCCAGTACATAATGCAATCTGAACAATCTCTGAACTCTCCACCTGCAAGAGCTGACAAAAAACTTAACTGGTTTGATTTTTTCATTATTTCTCTTGAAACCCTACTTACGCTCCTCTTAGCATAAGTTATCCTTATTCATGTAACTCCAGCAAAAATCTCCTTTACCTCTAAATGAAAGTCCTGATGACAACCCATTTTTTCTTCAAGCAATATTTTTCTATTAAGTTGTTGTTAAATCTACTTTGCAACAATCCGCCACCACAATGCATAATGGTATACATTTCAAAGCATGCACTATGCCCACCCTGCCTACCTGATAGGAAGAAGTGATGTGATTAAAAATATATACCATTACACATATTAGTACCAACACGTGTTTCGCCCCAAAACAGAGCATCATCAGGGTAA
>DWON01006390.1:0-13903 GCA_018251015.1 Phocides pigmalion okeechobee
GATGTATGTCTAATGTTTTGAGGCTATTATGTAAGGATCTCGGTATAACTCCGGTGGAAGATAGGACGATCGGGACAGTTCGGATTACTATTGTATTTTGCCTTTTGTACCACATTGTCTTTGGGCCAATAAAGAATAAACAAATAACTAAATAAATAGATAAATAATAGAGACAAGTGTATTCTACAACGATGCACATTCTACAGTGTACACCATCTGTTCTCATAATCTCTACAAACATGCTTTTAGAATAGGTAGAACTCTACGTGATTCGATTGCCGTTGTAACATGGTAACCTATATTTGTGGCTTGTAGCAATAGCGTAGCGCTGCTGTTTTAGTTTGTAAGCTATTGAAAAGCAGTTTAAGATGAATATTATAAAGGTTATACGATAAATTCGTATTTCGTGCTTAGGAGTCGCAACCTATTTGTCTTATTCTTTTATTTACATATAATATATACAAGAAGAGTACCAAAAGAGCGTACAGGCTATCTGATGTTAAGTAGACTCTTTATAGATATTCACATACAACCTGAAACAGGAACACACGACTGAAGTCCTATCTGGGTTCGTGCTAGCGTTGCTAGATGAACTAGAGGTCTAAAAAACGGTGCCTCGCTTTTAGTGTAGCCGGCAACCCCACCTCTCCAACCGAAACATAAGTGGTTCTGTACGGCGTATTATCAGTGGCGAGGGTACCTCCACGGTCGAACTAAAGTTTATCCATATTGCAACTTTACACTTACTCTTATAAAGATTAGACAAGTCTTGTACTCTATGTTTGCTGGTACGGATAACAGTTCAAGAATTACTACTTTCCTTACATAAGACAACAGAAATTATCAAAAAAGTTATAAAAGCAATTTTACAATGATTAATTCGTCTGGAGTATAAACAAACAAACAAAACGAATGTTTCATTGTATCGTTGCGTAAAAACTGCAATAACAGAACAATACCGCGCAAGATATAATTAGTTATGAAGTCGTGAAAGTGCAGCTTTTTCAAAGTCTCGAACAAAACGACCGCAGACAATCGTGCCGCAGTTGTGGCAGACCGAATAATGTTTAGACATGGCAAGTTAAAAGCTATAGCACTGTCTATATAGACCAGCAATCGATTTTCTGGCAGACATGTAAAAGTAAATGTAATGAATCAAAATGTATCAAAATGTAGTACCACGCTAGTACCATATTTTATAGACGCCAATGACAAGAGGGCTGGTTCATATCTCGCGCAGAAAATTGCGATTGCTATTCGACGCGGGAATGCAGCTAGTGTTATTGGACATGCCTCATGGGCATGACTCCCGTTATATTGTTTAGGTTAGGTTTTTTATTATAATTAGTTTTATCATTTACATCATTGTAAATATGAAAATAAAAAATCTAAATGTAAAATAAATAATTTTGTATTGTATTTTATTATGTTAATATGAAATATTAAAAATTAGTAAATGTTTTTTTAACGTTAAATTACATTGTTTTATGTTGTTCATGCTTTAATAAAAGAAGACAGTCAAATAAGTTACATAGCTAAACATTCATTTATATCTTTTTAGCGACAATATACAAAAAATATTACCACTAAATATTAAGTATATACGACAAAAACGTGTTATACACAAAAATAATACAAAATAAGCAAACAACAACGCTGCTATAAAAAGTAGTTATGTTTATTGTGTCTATATATTTATAAAATATATATGAATTTTGAAAATTATTCAAGAATATCCAAAATATTTTAGAAATAAGGAGTAAATTTGTTCATTTCTTAAACGTGAAGCGGTTTACATGAAATCACCATAAAACTGGCCCAGATTTTTTCAAGGTTGCTATCAGTATTATTACATTAAGATTGTTAGATCAGTTTAGAGTCATAAACACTTTTTTTTTATGTTACAACAGAAATATAGCGAAGTTTTCGAACATAATAGATTATAGTTCATAGTATTACAAAAAGTATGATGGTAGATCTATTCTTTCTAACTCTATGGTCTACGGAAAGTGAGAGTAAATGGATGCGCAAGCGCATCGTACTGTGCATCATGAATGGCGCTAATAATAATTAACTAACGGCCCGTTGATATGTACCGTGAGTAATTTTACTTTCCGTGGCTCACTTTTTATGGAAATTTTATGTTAATACACATAATACACACATATAGTACCCATACACTATAAACATACACTATAACATACACTATACAAATACACAATACACATATACAATACACTATACAGACGGAAGTTTCCAAACTTTGAAACGTAGCAAACAATAATCATTATCAACTCACTGTCTAACTGCTGGGCACTTGTCTCTTTTGAGAAAGTCAAATTTCATGTGCATCTCTGTATTTTGGGCGATACGTTAAACACTTGATTCTGATTGTCAAGTTGCCCATTTCAAGATTCATGGGTAAACCAGGTGACAGGATACAATTAAAGCTAGAGGGAGCTGCCACCATAACCAATCGTAAGTAAATCTTCTCTTTTGCTTGAACAGGTGTGGTTGCTGGCCTACAAGCAAGGCTACAATTTTAGTCGTCATGTAGCAACGCTTCTATGCACGACCTGATATAGACAACCACACCACGAACAAGACTGAAATAGGACTTCAGTCTTGTTTGTGGTGCATCTGGATATCCATGGGCTGAAGCCACTACTTACCAAACTATGACATAAAGACTCGTATACTCGTCTTGTAAGGTTCGTTAGCTAGTCTTCTCAGACAAAAAAGCCTCTTTTAGAACTAACCCTGATATACTTTGCGTCCTTTTAAATCATTTCTTAGCTCACTTCTGAAAGGTAAGCTGAAGGAGTATAGTGGTTTCTTTTTTAAGGAACGTCGGTGAACGAACAATATACTACTGCTGCCGCACTTCCATTGTGCACACAATACTGGCGGAGTTGTCCGTCTGTCTCCAAAAGGTTTTGTGTCCGGATTAAAGATACGAGTTTTGTTGTGTCGGCTTTTTTAATTTTGTAAAGAGTGTTCAATACTGCTTCGTCGTATAAGCTACGTTTTTGATATAATATTTGATACTTACAAAAGAACTTATTCTCTTTTTCACTTATGATAGAATTGAGTAAGCTATTTAGAATAGATGCTTGCTTAATTATTAATGATGCAAATCCTGTCGCCGTTTATAAAACATGGAATATAATTCTGAATTAGGGTCGAATTAATACTAATTATAGATTACATTGTACTCCATACTACTACTGATGACGACTAAGAATGTCGCCTTACTTATAAATGTAGTCAACATCAATTCAACTTAAATTGAAACTCACGAATTGTTTCATGGTGGATTTTGACTTCGATAATCATTCCTTCCCGATCGATCTAAAGCTGTATCGCCTATCGTATGTATCTTAAATATCAATATTACTGCCCAAAATATACTTCCATAACATTATCATATGAATTGCTTACCTTTAAAAAGAAACAAAATACATTTCTTGAGTTCTATGCATTAATAGATTGTAAAGCAAACTGTAACATACATATAAAGGTAACTGCCTAATACGATATATTTTCTAATTATTTCGTGTGTTTATGATGCATAACGTCATCCTATTACAAATACAATAGACAATGGAGTCATGCAATTTCCATAAATTTTTGTGCTTCGTTTAACGCAGTTAAGTTATGAAATGTCTTTGTTGATCATACTAGAAACATAATTTTGCTTTGTTAATGCATAAACATTAAAATGATGCGTGCAACGCGAATTTTGGAGCAACTAGTAAAAGTCAAACAGAACTCTATAAATAAATACTATAAAGACAATTATACCCTGTTTCAGAACGTTCATTATGATAAAATACATTTTGAAATTTATTGCGAACTCTTCAGGTTTTCATACGAACGAATTAGAGCAAATCTAAGCTATTAAGTGTAGTAATGCTCTGAAAATCTTTAGTTATTCCTTCTCTAATTGAGTTTATTTAGTTGAAAACAAATGAGCATCTGATATGGGGTAATGATTGTTCCGATATCTACAGACTCGCAGATTCCATACAAAAGATTATCAAGTTTTTGTTTTTATTAAAAATATTTCTGTCGGGAAAATTCTAGCTCTCAGACGGAAAAATCGATTTCTCTGCAGATTTCTTGTTTTTAGCCATTTCATGTAAATAATAATGACCGCGATTTATACATATATTTCAAACAGTTATGAGAGAGAGAAAAGTGTAAAGAATAAGCACATAACTATAACTTTTGAGATACATTTTTACCTTTTTGAAATATCTCTATAATTCATGGTTTTTTCTCATGCATCTTATCCGTAAGTTATAAAAAAGTTTAATAATTAATGCACGAAATCTTAAAGAACAAGTTCTTCTTCATAATGTCGTGAAGAAATTTTAACAAAGAGAACAATACTTTTCCGAATCATTACCGACATCTAACAGCACTACTGCGGACCATGCTTTTGTAATAGGCAATAGAGTTAAAAGATGCCAAGTACGTGTTGGAGCACGCACGTGGAGGGTTCCGTAATCGACAAAAAAGAAAATGTAAATAAAAAAACAATTTAATCATTTCCATATCATTTTTAAAGACCTATCCAATGATATCTTACATCCAGTGACATCCTTATGTGCACTTGAGTTTTTTGAAATTTTTAGTTATATGTTTAAAGTGCCTGATAATGTGTTGTTACTCATTTGACTACAGGCCGGTACACAAAGGTCTACTTTTATTTTACTTTAATATTTACATGAAGTCTTTCAGAACTACGCTATTATTCTCCAATGAAGTTATTGTCTTAATTAAATTACAACAATCTACCACTATTCTGTGATTAACCATCATAGAGTTAAGTATTCCCTGATGATGTTACGTTTTGAGACGAAACAAGTGATGATCGTGATATATGTAAATATGTGGTGGTATATATTTTTACTCTCTTCCCTTTTTCCTATACAGTGCATCCATTGCATTATACGTGGTGGTAAAGGATTGTTGCAAAGTAGTTTAACATTAACTTAATAGCGAAGATTTCCGCAAAGTACCCTACTATTAATAATAATCTTCAAGTAAAATGGTCGTGAAATACAGACAGAACAGACGGACAGACCAATAGATGGACAGAGGAAGAGATGAACAAAACAAGGCTAAAATTAGCATTTTTTATCACGGAACCCTAAAATTAGTGGATGCAAATGTAGTGTCGATTCCTTTTCCCACGATGGTCGGCTCAAATAATAAGGGGTTCTTTGTCAAATTGTCCTTGTACACAAATCGAATTTTTTAAACCAATGTGTCGTTTTAATGATGCCACCTTTCTTACATGTTTACATTGTGCTATTATCTATACCTTTGTGATGTGTCTAGGGGTGGTGTCTTTGGACAAGGGATGAAAAATGCGTTATCTATACCATTGATGTTCCTTTTGCCGTTACGTTATTTACGATTGAGATGCGTGAACCGGGATTAAGTGTATAGTAACTAATTTGCTTTACAAGTTTTTACGGGATCAACCATTTTTTGTTGTTTGCAACTTTTTCTAATACTCGTATATTGGATGAATACAATATTAACTTGGATCTTTTAGAAAAGACTTTCGTTTCTAAAAAGTAATTGAAAAAATTGACGACCCGCATGACACATCGGTTGTGCATCATGCAAAAGGTCCCGGGTTCGATTCCCGACTAGGCGGGAGTCAAAATGAATTTAGAGTATAATCTATTCTGAGCCTATTTGTTACCGTGTGTTATTTGCTATCACGTATATATATATATGTACATATATGTATTCGAGACAGTTGCGTAGACCTAGTTTAAAACAAATATTTAAAATACATCTAACTGTAAATAAACCAGGTATTTCGAAGCCATATGCGAATTATAAATGAATTATTAATTGCTTTAACGGTAAAGGAAAACATCACATAGAAACCGATAGGCCTAAAGGATTCTCATAATGTTCTGTAAGTTCATCAACCTAGCGAGAATCTATCCTGTTTTAAGTTTTTTTATAAGTTGCTTATCTCCTGATGGAAAGCAATTACCATGTTCTATGGAACTTTGCAACGTTAGACAAGTTGCCAACCCATAAACTGATGTCAGTACAGTAATGAGATAAACAAGAAATTATATTAAAGGAAAATAATCAATTCAATTCAATTCCATAAATAATAAGTAATAGTTCAAATAAAAAATATTGTAAATCTTTAGTTATGCTTTCTTAATTGAGTTTTTTTTTATTATGAAAGAGTAAGAAACGCGCATGCAGCCCACCTGATGTGAAGTGGTCACTGCAGTCCATGGTCAACCACGTCCAATTTCAAATAGAACAGAAGTTCTATTAAGTTAAGTTAAGGATGGACGCGGGTGCGTTCCTACTCTTGAGGACTAAGATGGTCGCTTCCAGTAATGAGTATCCGACAACCACAACTCCCCAACCGAAACACAATACATGAAGAACATGTTGCTTTACGGCGAGTTATGAGGGTGGCGGTGGTGCCACCCCGGCGAGCTCTATCGGCTCTTTAGAAGAAGCCCTCACATCGACTATATATTTTTTTACCTCAAGATTTTTTTTGTTGTGTGAGTAGCAAATAAACTTACACTTTACCCGATGTTAAGTAGTCTCTGCAGCCTGCAGGTCTGTCCAACCTCAAACAGAATTAAAGTCTTGTCTGAAGTTGTGCATAATGCGTTGATAATTCTGAAGACTTAGATTCGCCTCGTATATCGTATTATAGTATTGGTTGCGGTTATACTTATAATCGCAATCACACATTTGCACCGAAACAAAAGCACCTTGACACCTCCCAGGAGGAAATATAGTTCTACTGTTTAAATTAATACAGCTATATAAATAAAAGGTAATATTAGATTGTCATTATCATTTTAAAAGCATCTCTATCATCAACAATACTTTTTTTCATGAAATCCAAAACGAAATAGACAGAGATCTAGAAAGAAGTAATTTTTACTTTTAATGCTTATCTTACTTTTAAGTTAAAGTTAGTAGTCATTAGCATTAATTATAGGAATAAAGTTAAAATCATAAAGTAACCTACACACATGGGATTTTTTTATAATAATTTCAATGTGCGTCAAGTCTACGCAATTGCAATTGGCAAGCAATTGATTATGGCGAAAAGTCCCTTATAAAAGAACAACCGTATCCAAATGAGGCTGAGTAATTAATTAAAAACAAACTCTTGAGAAGTTCAATAAAGGTTTTGTTCTATCCAGGCTATCAGCGGTCTCACCACGTGTCTGGTGTTCGTCGTGCAATATCGCTGGAATAACATAAACGAAAATACAATATAAAAGAGACACATACAAAGCACAACACAAAACACAAATACAAATACACGACCATACTATACAATCCACGTAAACCGTTAAGATGCAACTCAACAATTAAGCAAGCAGAATCACATCACAGAATATGTGTTATTATTGTTTTAATTTTAATTGTATCCTTATTAATTTTAACACCCTTTTTATTATGAAAAAGTAGCAAGTGCTCGTGCAGGACATCTGATGGTATCTGCAGTCCAAGAAAATTTACGAGTACGTCTAACAACAAACAGGTCTGAAGTCCTGTCTGAAGCCGTATGCACGCACGAAGCGTTACTACTCCTATTACTTACTCGCTTTGCTTCGAAGTATAGCCATCAATCGCTTCTCCAACCGAAACAGCAGAGCTACTTTACCATCTTCACATTTGGTATATGCAAGTACAGGTAGTTCAAAATTCATAATTGTATTTAATTTCTTTCTTCTGGCATGTTTTTGTAATAAAACTCCGTTCATACCCTTTTTCAAAATAACGATTACAAATGTTTTTTTATGAAATTACCTTTTAGTTATATATCTTAAAATTTGGTTTCACTTATGTAAAAGAATTAAATTGGGATGTTATGAAAAATAATCAAAAGGCTTTCTGTGAAAAATAAAAACACGACTGGATTACTACTTGTATTTTTATTACCTATATTATAATTTTTAAGATTTTTTGTCTTTTCTTGTTCAATGCTGTCCCTTTACTTTTCTCTCTTTGCCATTATTAAATGAGGTAATCATAAAATTATAAGGGTAACGTGCGAATTTCATTTTTTTTTCAAAAAAATCAAAAGATATAAAACTTAAATTTGAGCTTAATTGGCCAGTATTTCATAAAAATTATTGAACACTACCAATATATATCAATAATCCGATACATGGTAATAAATCACGCAGCTCTATTTTTACTTTACATATAATTTTCATGTAAACTAATAATATTATTTTATTCTCATATATACAATGACGAAGATCTTAAACCTAATTACAATGAAAACCTAACAATCCTAACCTAAACCTAACCTAAACAATCTAAAGGGAGTCCGTGCCCATGCGGCATGGTTCCAAGAACACTAGCTGCATTCCCACGCTGGATAGCAATCGCAATTCTTTGCGCGAGATATGAACTAGCCCTCTTGTCACCGGCATCGTCGATCAAACGTGGTACTATTTGTTTGAAAAATTAATTTATTGTTCTGCAAAATTGTTCTGCTATTTCTGCAGCTGGTGCGATTATGCTGAGATTAAACCTGATGCATGTATTCGTTAACGCTTTAAGGTTAACAACAAAAAAATACATTTGAAAACAAAAATATGTAGTTACACGTTATTCGCGGAAGATGAAACGAGTCAATTTGTCGTTGTAACATGGAAGCTGCTGTAAGTATTTTCGGTTAGAATTAAGATCTTTTAGAATTTGTCGAATCCTCGGTTGGTCCTTTATTGCATTAGGCCCACTTAAATGGTTTTGTTCGATAAACTTTACAAAGTTATCTGCTTCGCTGTTTCAGTTGTAAAATTAATTAGAAAAGTATTAAAGCTTTATGATGTTTATAAATTTATCGTTTAAAACTTTATTTAAAACATTGGCATCTCTGCCCAACCTACTTCCAGTGTTTGTGCTATTGAAAGATACCCTATAGGTTTAGATTTTTCTTAATTGTAAATCTGGGTGTAAACCAATGTTTTAAGGTAGCTTCAGTGCCCGTTACAAACTTTACTGCAATAGCTAATTGATAACAGTCCACAATTTTAGAAGTCGGGTTAAAAAGGCAGTTATTTTAACAGTATATTTGTTTATTATTCAATTCCTATATAATACAGCATCATAATTTATACCCTGTAATGAGATCAGAAGTGCAGGAACTCTATATACAAAGTTTTACAGTTAATTAAACCTGTATTCTCGAAAAGAAACGCAAATAAATGAACATATGTACACCATTCCACTTTTATATAATAGCGAGGATAAAAAAACTTCCTCAAAACTCTTGCCTCGTTGATGTAGCAGCGTGTATACCACGTGTCGTTGCTCGTCCATCACGCGCGACGTCGCTACACGTCGCGCGACGCAATTTGTCAATGTTGCTGTTGAAATGTTTGCTGTCTTGCTTCGCTTCGCTTCGAGTTTAGATGGATGACGTTGTATTTAAATGTTATGACTAGAATTACAGCAAAATGTTTACATTTTAGCGGAATTAAACGTAGAAGAGGGAGATATAAGCGAATGGTGATCGAAATAAAAAGATAGAAAGATTAATGAGGCTTCTTCGTTAGTCAATTAACCACTTTAAAACTAATGTATTTTGCCATATCTTTTATAATTACATATTACATATTTAAGCAATAAACATTATCTACTTATAAATTTTTCCTCGTTACTAACGAAATTGATGAAAAATAGATGTTGCAAAAAAACGTGCAAGCCATTTAATGGCAAGTGTACAGTGCCTTCCATGGATATCAATGATCAAATTCATATAGCAATTAAATCACTTCTGAAGTCACAGATGTATTGTTATTCGTGAGATCGTCACCTCATATGTAAGTGAACTGACAACCTCATTTTTCTAACGGCACACAAGAATTATCTCAAGCTACAAATGAGTACGGCGGTAGCACCTTCCCTGTCAAAGCGTGGAGATTCGACCACATTTTATACATATTCCATTAAATATGTATGGTACAATCCTGTAAAACTTTTGTCCCGTTGATATAGCAGAGAGTATACCAACGCGTCGTGGCTCGTCCATCGCGCACGATGTCGCTCTGCGCCGCGCGACGCAATTTGTCAATGTTGCTGTTGAAACATTTGCTGCCTTGCCGCGAGTGTAGATGAATGAATTTTGTATTTAATCGCAATATGTAAAATTGTAACTTTGGATACTGAAGATTTCATCTCTATACAGTTACATTTAAATAAAATGAAATCGAAATTGAAGTATAATAGTTTATTTCTCGAAAATCAATATCATAATAAATCTACTAAAACTTAGTAGTTTTAGTACTTAAAAGGATGACTCAATAGTTTGAGTCATCCTTTTAAGTAAACGTTTACCCGTGCTAAGAAGCCTCGTTGTTCCTTAATTTAAGTTATTACAAAAAAATAAACTTTAACTATACTATTTTCTTACTTTAATTAAAGTATGTATCTATGTGTGCGTTTGTGTACGTGTTTATATATGTGTGTGAGTGTGTGTATTTTTGTGTGCGTGCGTGTAATAGGTGTGTGTATGTGTTGATGATGAGTAGTCTGTATGAATTGAGTTAATTTGTCTAGAGTTTCGGTTTCTTCATAGTTCAGTTCCAAAAGTCAGTCAGTTACTTGTTTAGTTAAGATTATGTGAATGAATCTTAATTATATTTTATAGTTTTTTTACCTTATTGTACAGATATGCAGATTGTCTAGAATATTGATTTTTATCAAAATTCATCTTTAAAATAAAATAGGTGTGTTATATTGCATTTATACTTATTATGAGGGCCTTTATCCACACCATTTCACGGATATATTTTCGGCAAGACAGTAGTCAACGAGCATGCAGGCCATCAGATGATGCTGATCAGTAGTCGTTGCAGCCTATGGACATCCAAGTTCAACTTCAAAGAGGAATGAAGATCTATTTGAGCTCCATACGTTGCTACTACTGGGGACTAAGATGGTCGTCTCGCTTCTAAGTATAACCGCTGTATTGCTACCAGCTAGAATTCTGTAAAAAAATAAAACAACATTTATTTACCACAAAACAAGACTATATATTCTAAATATCGTTTCTCAACGAAATTTGCTTGTGAACAAGATTACATGACGTAATATTACACGTCATAAAATATGCTGCCTAAATAGCTTTTTAAGCACGCCACTATGAGAATGTAATAGTACTAGAGGTTAAATAAACATTTTAGGCTCATATAACATTGTTAGTCGTGTTACAATGTAACTTAATATTATGATGTATGTTTATTAATGTGTCTTGCAAATGATATTTTATAACTCGCTACAGGTCACAGACTAATTGGATTTACTTACATTGTACATATCGCGCGTTGCGAGCCTATGGACTTACTACTCCGTAGACACAATGAACTAAACTTTGGTTATATTTCTAATAACATCAAAATTTTCATAATTATCTTAAAAAGTTATTTATCTATTTAATAGGAAAAATGTCCACTCTCTTTGTCAACAATAGAATGCAATAACATTAAAAACTCCATTTCGTTTGTCGTATAGTTTGAGCTTAGGATATGTACTATGTTAATATTGGAGATCTGATTTATTCTCGCCCTTGTTACGTTATTACAGTAGTAGGTGAGGGTATGGACAAACTGAGGTCACTGCAGGCCGTAGATGATATGGTCACATCCGACCTCAAGCAGGACTGAAGTAATATAAGGAGCCGTAAATACATGTGTTTCTATTCCTGACGATTACGATGTTTGCCTCGCTCGAAAGTGTAAAATATTAACTCTTCAACTAAATACACAGAATTGCTTCAAGGCAGATTTATTGTTTCACTACAATTAAGGTATCTATGAAACATGCTTAATTCGTATCTATAAGTACATATAGTCACACAGTCACACAGTCTATACGTAAGTCACTTTTTTCTTCATCATCAAAGAAAGTGATTATTATAATCTAATAAGTGCTTAACTAGTCAAATTTGAGGTGCGTTCAATGGATTCGAACTATGGACAACAGATTCGGGCTGGAATCCAATCACTAGATTATAACTGATGCATATTTTAACCATTGTATGTCCTGCTACAATAGAAGAAAACATATGTTCGAAATATTTAAATTCAAATTAAAATTAAAATATTTTATATCATTGTCAGATATTAACACACACTTAATGAACGTCTCGAGTACAATATAAAAACAGTACATCGGCTCTAAGCGCCCTGTTGGCTAAGGTTGACCGGGCGAAAAAGTCGGCGGGAAAAATCTCTCGGCACTCTTTTTAAATCAGTCCTTGATAAATAACCATTACACAGTATGACTTTAGAAAGATGGTGAACACACGAGAGCTAATCTATTATTTTGTTTATCCATCAGTGTTATTGTTAACAACAAATCATATTGTCTCAAACAGTTTGCCAAATATAATCACATGCAATCAATCTAAAATTAAACAGTCCAGTTGCACTATCTAAAATTCGAAATCAATCTAGATGTTTGTGTTGAACAATAAACAATAAACAAAGCGGGGCGAACAGCAGTGTTTAATCTGCGAATAGCAAACAGAAATAGCAGGAATTCGTGAATACAACTGTTCGTTCATCTTTGTTCATGTACACAAAGATTTGATTATATTGATGTCCTAATATTGTTAGAAATCACTAATAAGCTGTTTAGAACGAAATTCGTAGTCGGTTTTTCTCTATTTCACAGAAATACTAAAGTTTTTCTTTTTTGCGTGAGAAGAGTAGTGAAGGAGCATGCAAACCACCTGATGTTTTAGTAGTAGTAGGCCATAGACATCTACGTACAACCACAAACACGACTGAAATCGTATCTGAAATCGTATACACATTATTGGAGGCGACCATCTTAGTCCTCAAGAGTTCCCACTCTACGCGGATGCATTCCCATGCATCCGCGTCCATACTTAAATAGAACTTCTGTTCTATTTGAGATTGGATGTGGTTGTCCAGGGGAGCAGTGACCACTTAACATCAGGTGGCCTGCATACCCGTTTCTTACTCTCTCATGATAAAAAAAAAACAAAACGTCATGCCGTTGCAGTCAAACTCTATGAGTCAATATACCCCTAAGGCGCGCCAATATATGGAACTAAAAACTAGGTGACAAATCAACAGAGAGAGACTCAGATAGTTTTTTACACAAGAAAATGGAGCTGCGGACGAGGGCTTCTTATAAATGGCTCTTATTGACACTGGTACGATCGCGATTTATGTAATATTGGCTCTTTGAGTGTTCTTTAGACACTTCACCTACTCTTGGATGGACTCTAGACGGTTTTATAGGTCACAAAATGTTAGCAGCACAAGCCAATACAAATACTGAAGGAAAATTGAACTTTTCTAATATTAGTAGGCAGACGGTCTAGGTAATAATTTTGTAACACTAGCGGACAGAAAATTATTAAATCGGAAATATATTGAGAAATACTGAAAAATAAGACACCGTACCGTTTTTGAGGTTAGAGGTATCATAGAATAGGAATTCAAAAATTATAAAGATTTTACAGGTTTTGCAAGGTGGCAAAAAACAGTTCGACCGGGTAGGTACCACTACCGCCATCACTATCCGATATAAACAGTTTTTCTGTGTCGGTCGGAGAGATGCGGTTGTTGACTACACTTACGAGACCATCATCTCAGTCCTCAAGGGTTAAAACCCATCTATGCACAACGTCAGATAGGACTTTAGTCCCGTTTGAGGTTGGATGTAGATGTCCGTGGGCTGTAGAGACCATTTAACATTAGAAGGCGGGCACGCTCGTTTGAATGTTTTCATCCATCTTTAATAGAAGTTCTGTTCGGATGCGTTCCTACTCTTGAGGACTAAGATGGTCGCCTCCAATAATGTGTATCCGGCAATCACACCTCCCCAACCG
>DWON01006391.1:0-13902 GCA_018251015.1 Phocides pigmalion okeechobee
ATATTTGACTCTCAATGATAAAACTATATAAAGAGGGTAGCAGATTATTAAAGGACATTCGAGATACAAGCAGGGGGTAGGACGTTACTCTGTCCATTAAATATACTAAGCGTGTGTAAGAATTATCTCGGCGTTTCATTGTGCAAAACCCCATGACTGTAACACTTGTTTAAAAAGCGACGAAATTTTTTACGACCATTTTACCAAACCATCCTATATTGCTACACACAAAGATGAACGCATTCGTTTATCGGGAGAATATGTATTAGGTACGAGACGTTGATATATTATCCTTTTAAGGGGTTAAGGTACGTGTATAAACGGACTTTTGACAAATAGGAAACATTCTACAAGATCTTTGATCGTTCGAAACGTTAAGCATGGGCCTAACAGAAATGGTAGTTGCTATCGGCTCTATTTTGGGAAACCTTGTTAATTAATTATTGTACATTTTATTGTATCGTAATACTGTGGAAAGTGGAAAGATAATGCTTCAATGTCATGAAAATTTAATAAAACATCACTCCTTTCCAATTAATGTCTTCTTAATACCACATTTGTGTATAAGTTTGCTTTAAGAAGAGGTATAAAGCCCACATTTTGTGAAATTATTATTTTTTCGATAAATTTTTTTCGTGGCGAGCATTGTGAACTTCGCAGATGTAGTAAATGTTACAAATGACTTTGAAACTTCCGACTATCCTTACAGATCTTCTGCTCTTAATATAACGACATAAATAATTCATCAATAGATAATAGAAAAACTTATAAGATAAATTTACTTTGTAGATCTTGTTTTTCATCCTCGATGTAAGACAAAGTTTGCAAATTTGAAGCCTATAAATGTCACGGCACTGATACTGTCCGTGTATCTGTGTGTCTGTGTATTTTTCCGTCAGTGGATCTGTCCACTTGTGTGTCTGTGTGTGGCATTGTAGGTTTTAATCAGGTAGACAGATTTGAATAAGGTTCATTTTATTTAAATGTCGATTTTGTTGTGATAATTTTTATTTAGGAACGCTTGATGAAGAATGGACTAGAATGACGTCATGCAAGATATTTTTTTATATATTTCTAATTGATTTATATAATTCAATTGACATACTAAGCTATTTGCATAACACTACAATAATATTTAAAATATGATTAACTGGATCTGGTGTTACCATGGATGGTTATTTCAATTTATCGCTTAGATATCCGACTAGCTGGCGATTGAACCTGGAACCTTCTTCATGGTAGGCCCCTAGCGATAATTGTGCTACGCGAAATATTTTTTGTATCATTACACAACCTTTATTTAACGTTAAGGTCTGTAAAATGAAGACATAGCGCAAAGCATGGCATATATGTAAAACGTATGTATAACTTTGAACCTATTTCTGATGCGTTGTTATCTGAGTCGAATCGAAGACATGCACTGGGTTCCATTTATATAAAGGTTTACCACAGAATTTCCATACAAAGGTAAAAGGAGAAAATATTTTTTCCCAAAATTGTACGTCATGTTTAAGTCATTCAGAATTCGAATAGGGGTGAAACTAAATCAGTATATCATTGGTTTACATTATTGATGTTATATTACCGAGGGTGGCTCCCCACAATAAATTGTTAATATGTCAATGCTTGTTACTTAGAAACTAGCAAGAATACGGACCGACTGGTCAAAAGTTAGAAAGAATATTTTTCTCTTAAGTCATATTTACATCAGTCCTAATGCTCTTTCTTTTCATTTATTTTTCTAGGAGGGATAAACATTTCAAAGATACTTGGTATCGTGGGATCGATTTCGGGTTATGTCAGATTTCCACCCTCTGGTGAGGCAGATGCAGGACCCTTCTATCGGCTATATCTCCAGCTCCTGGCACCAATCTGTGTCTATGTCGGTGTGTGACTACTCACAACGACAAAGTAACCATTCGTTCTCTCACTTACCCATCCCGTCACCGAAAGACTTTTTTATGGGAGAAGAGTAGCAAACGAGCGTGCAAATCACCTGATTTTAAATAGTCTCAGTCTATAGACATCCATGTACAACCATAAATACGACCGAAACTCTATCTGAGCTCGAACGTAGATACGTTGTTACTCCTGAGGACTCCTGAAGATGATCGCCTCTTTTCAAAGTGTAGCCGGCAACCGCACCTCTCCAACCGAAACACAAGTAATGCTTTATGGCGAATTATGAGGGCGGTGGTGGTACCTCTCCGGTCGAACTATAGTTTTCCCACCTTTAATACTATTCCTTCTTTTCTTCTTTTCCTTTTGTTACCTCTTTGGGCGGTCTTTCCCCTGTGTAACTAATGTTCTAGCATCTGTCAAATTTTCAGTAAAACGTTTAGGAGAAGCATTTATCAGTAGGAACACTCTTTTTTGTAGCAGTGCATATTACATTATTTTTTTAATATAAGATTTCTAAAAAAAATGTATGAATTTAATTAGACTTTCTAAATAATTAGCAGTGTATCTGATAGGAATAACATACTTTGAATTCTCAGGATGATCCTTCCGACGGAATGCGGCACTGTATGAATATTAAAGCTTACATCCCTACGGATATTAAATATTTTGCTGCTACAAGAACCTGCACATTGAATGAAAATACTTTATAATATATTAAACGAGTATTTACTATGCTGTATTAAGGGTCCAACATTTTATTTCCATTTAGCCTGGTGTAAATATTATTAGGTTTGGAATGGGTACTCTAAATCTAGTCCTAAATGTAAATTTAGGTTATCCCTACAATTATTTAAAATTGACTTTACGTTGTCTTTTTTATAAGTTTGTATTTATTTCATGCTAAATTCACTGATTAAAACTATCTCAAATTTTGTACACAACATTTTTATTCCTCGGGACTCCTTAAAGGATTTATTTTCACGATATATTTATCTTGAATCTGAGCAATGATTAAAAAACTTAACTAGAGCAAACTGCTTTTCCATGTAACATGTTATAATTTACGTATTGTTATGTTATAAATTCCAGTCTAAACTTTTATTTTGCGAGTAAGTCAGGATAACGCTATTTAATAATATCGCTTCATTGCTTCAATACCGTGTTATCTTAAAAAACACAATTTTACAGAGAGCATTTGCATTTCTTAGAGCATTTTTTACTTACAAAAAATTGTTTTACTTAAATGTGTATTTTTTTATGTTAATAGTAGATTACGTACAAAAATTTAACACCTTAGCTATCTCAAATCAAACACGGAGATTTCAATTATCAAATAAAATAAAAATTTGAGCTTTCAAACTTGTCACGTTATTGAACCAAAGAAGCGATATATTTATGTTAGTAACTAACATCTATTATAATGTAAATGTTTCGATGTTGTGGATAATGATTTTGACAAAGTTTGTGTGTGGATATTTATAGGTATCCTCATAACACGCAAACTACTTTATGGAAATTGATAAACAAGGTATCGTTGGCCTAAAATAACAATAGGCTCCCTAAAACTATAATATAATAAAAGTCTAACCAAACAATCTACAAGAGAGTGCTGGAAATAGTTCTGTGCTAAATAGTGATCGCAATTATTTGCGTAAGATATGAAACTGCCTCCTTGTAACTAGCAGCATTGGTCAAAATTTTATTTACATCGGGCAACGTAGATAGCACAACAAACATTACAAAATGTCTTACTCATATAATTCACTCGTGGGATTTGAACAAAAGGCATTAGTCTCTAATTATGCATTAGTTTTGGGCGATGCCGCCGCCTTCTTGGGTGGTCGGGTTCAATCTACTCATATTAATAAATTGAAAGGTTTGTCTTTGATTTCGTAATAATAAGTTTATTTCTTTGCTTAGGTACATATTAAAAAAAAAAACAAAAATGTTTTTTTAATATTTTGTAAAATTGTCATTTGATTTGGAAACGGCTTTGCTAATTTTGAGTGTATATCATTAAAACGATAATTTATACACGCTAGAGTATATTTTTTGACATAACACTATCTAATATATTTAAATAATAGTTGTCGTTAATGTCAGCATTTTCACTACAGTTACTAAGATTAAAATGAAACTAATTTAATTTTAATCTTAGTAACCACAATTTGAGCTTAATTTTGTATACAGTAACAAGTAAATTCATAGATTTTCAGTCTATGCTTGATACTTATTTCTATAATGTGATATTTTATAGACACGATGACTAGATTATAATATACGTTTCTAATGAAGCGATTAAACTGCCATCTACGTGAAGATAAGCCTACAAATACAGCTTAACTTATTTTGTGTTTGGTAGGTACCAGTTGGCGTGAGGCTAACTACTTAAAATTGTACATCAGATGATGAAGACTTTACTTTCTTTCCTGTAATTATCAATCCCATGGGAACATACTCTATACTTTGTGGTAAAGATCTTTACTTATACAATTTATTAGGATTTTATGTATGTATGTACCCGACTTGGTCCATGTGAATTTAAAGAAAAATGACCTATATTTGAGACATTATATGATATGATATAAGGTATATATGTATGTAAGCATATAGCTAAATATGTCAATAATATATATAAATAATATATCTCAGCTAAATTTTGCAAAACAGAGTTATTCTAATCATTTAAGACTTTTTTTCGTAAAAAGTAATAGATAGATAAAAAAATTAAAACATGAATTTGGTCTCCAATCTAAATCCGCCAATATATTTAATTACTTTTGATGGGAATTTTGCTCAAAGATTAACGTCATGTGTTGACCTCGACAATATTTATGGTTCTAGTGTGAACTTAAAAAAAAAACATATGTATTTTTACACTTCTAAATGTATTAAAATAATAGTCATGAAGTTTAACGGTATAATGTAGTTACGATTTTATTATTTAATTTTATGATCGTTTGATTGTAATAATAGCTCATAATTACCCATTTTAATTTATCAATCTCCCAGTGTTTCTTCTGTAGGCTCAATAAAAATAGCAACAGCAAAAATATTCATTAAGTTCTTTTACGTTTCATAACTCGTAAGTACTTATTTTTAAGGCAGCCGAGATCTTTCGGCCCTCATTAATTAGAACGGACTCTTTTGTTCGGTAATTTCGTTACTTTCTTCGCGTGCTGTTCCCTGTTGGCATAAATCTCCGCTTTTAGCGCAGGATTGTGTAATACTTAAGCCTCTGTTAGTATGGAGGGCGGCTGGCGGCAATAATGATATGGGAGCTTGTTAGGATGCGATCACAGTGATGATCTATAACCCAATGAAATATTAGCAGCTATGTCTTGGTCTGTTACTAAAATCGGTTTTTAACGCAGGATTACCTAATACTTATGTTTCTTTTAGTGTAAAAAGGGGCGGGCGGCAGTAATTATGTCGGAGCTTGTTAAGATGTGATCACATTGGCCTCTATATGAAATTAAATAGTAACTGTTTTACCCCGTTGTAAATCTCCTCTTTTGCCGAACGTGTTATACTTAACACCCTGTTAGTGCGAGGGCGGCTGGTGGCAAAATTATATGATAGCTTGTAAAGATGTGATCACACTGATTTCTGTAACCAAATGAAATAATGGTAGATTGTGTATATATTATACTTTGTTAGCTTTAGCGCAGATTTAATACATACATTTAAATTTATCATAATATTAATCGATTAATCGATTCGCTGAACTATTCGCTATCGCGTTGTCCATCACTATTACGGATCCCTTATCAAATGTGTGTACCTGTACCTGTACCCTTTGTTGTTACATACGTGGCTATGGCAACACCAAACGACTCTGCCTTAATGTGTTATCCCCCTTTTAATTATTCCGCTGCGAATTATGTTTGGCTTCCCATTTCAACAATTAATATTTGAACACGTAAGCAATATGAAGCATATTCTTAAATGAGGTGTTCAAGTTGTTAGTGTGGTTATAAGATACAAGGTTTTGTTTATCTTAATGATTATTTTGCATCTACGAATTATAATTAAATTATTGTGTATATTCGTTTCTCTTGTATCCATAATTATTTAATAACGTATTCATTATCAGCCCATTATAGTCCCACTGCGGGGCAAGAATCTTCTTTCAGAATGCGAAGAGTTAGGCCATGTTCCATAACGTAGGTCAAGTGCGGATTGATATACTTCACACGTTTTTGAGAATTTGAAAAACTCTTATGTATATAGATATCTTCACGTCTCATTCGACGTTGAATCAAGTGATAATTATTTTCTAAAACGCACGTAGCATCGTAAAATTAGATCAGTGTGAGTCTGAGTGTCTGCCAAGGATTTGTACACTGCATCCCAATGTGAGAGGCCGTAATCTACTAAATTATTATTGCTCATTATGATCTATATACGATACCAGAGTAACATCTATAATTTATTATCCATAAGTTAATGTGTTTCTAATTCCGTTAATGTGTTGTTTTAATTTGTTACTTCTTTGCACTCCTCAAAATCTAAATTTCTTATCTTCTTATCTTGAGTTTTAATATAAATAAAACAAATTCTTAGTGAAATTTCTTTAATACTTACTGTAATTATTAAAACATGTCTATTGTATTGTTTACTTTGCTGAATGATTTTCTACTTGATGTCGTTGCTTATAACAGTACTTTGTAAAAAATACAATGTATTGTTAATTCGGTGTAATTTTAGTGACGCAATAAAGTTTATAAACAAATATTTTGCTACTCTTCATATTTTCTTACTAACATCAATATATTTACATATTTTATATAAAAGATTTAAAAAGTGAAAAAATTAAAAACAAGAAATTATTTCGAAACCAAGACCAATTAAGACCAAAATTTCCATGCAATGAGAAGACGAATTTGGTCACAGTACAAGTACCTACAATACAGTGTAGTCATTAAATCACAAGGTTTGGGTGGTCTTACGTAATATCTCCTTGAAAGCCTGTCACTGTGATCAAAGGTGGCCTGATGATCCATTATTATGTTAATGAATCCGTCCCAAGTTATAAATCATATTCGGTGATAATACTGTTAGATTTTTATAAAGGAAAATTTAGTGTTTAAAAGTTTTTGTGTGCCTGAAAAAAATGTTTCTCTTTAGATGTTACGTGATAAGTTAATAATCTATGTGATGGTAAGTGGTCGCTGACGCCCATGGACATTTGTGGCTGAATCGTTTCGAACAGGCGGTCTGAGATCTAAGATTATACGAATGTATGGTTCAACCCCTTGGTTGGATGTATCCTCACACCCGTTTCTAGCACGAAGCAATTGTTGCTTTAGAGCTAGTCTTTGTATAATATCTTTATCTTGTTCATTACGCGTCAACATAAAATGTTTTAATTTGAAAACTTTATAACGAAATTAAGGGGTAAGTTTTATGGGAAGTAATTACAGTTCAGTCATCCTGGTAATCCGATTCTTAATTTCTCAGGTAACTAGGTCAAACCTAGCAAAGCCAATAAAAACCTAACAGTCCGCAAATTTCGCGACGAAAAGTGCCGTTAAATTTTAACGACCGCGGTAATGAAAATTTTAATATCTGTATACCTTCTTAATTTACTGTGTATAATAAATTAGTTTTCATTATTATGTAATTGAAGAAGTTAATGAACATATAGTCCATCTAATGGCTTGGTCACTACTGGCAATAAATACTTGTACCAGCTCACACTAAAAAAAACACTTTTAAATATTTTTTTAATTAACAACAATATACACAATGCTTTAAATAAATACAGGATAAAACAAATCATTTTTGATACGCCTATAAACAACGCAATATTTTGCTTTTGTCACCTGTCATGTACCTTTGTCAAGTGTCATGTATTTTCTTTGATGTTATGTCATGTATATCCAAATTTTTATACTTGTAGAACTCTGACAAGTCGGACTGATGTCTTTGGCATAATGTTACGAAAATCAATCAATGAACCACATGTTAAATTGGTTTTCATTTAGAAACAATTGCTAGTCTGAATAAAATTTTGGCGATTTATATTGTTAATTATTTTCTGAAATATACCAAAACTTTATTTTAGATTCTCTAATATATACATCCAAATTTATAATACAAATCAAAGTATGTACAGGTTTCCCCTAATTGGCGCCATTAAACCCGTTCTGGTGCTTCCTGAATACAACGATTTCTCGCCATCTTCTTCAGGTCATCAGGCCACTTGGTTGGGAGAGCGGCCTGTGCTCCATTGCCTGAACATGGTCGCCACTCGTATATATGAAGTACATAATTATATAAACTTTATCGAGTGTACACTTCATATAATGAGGTTTAGGTTTAAGGATCTTTATTATTTCTTTAAAGATTACAATCACTTACAAGAAATAAAGTATTTGAAAAAAACAATTTATAGCATCGTACGAGCATATTGGAGACATGTGGGTAATCTACAAAAGTTACATTACTGATTATATTATGTATAAAATTATATTGAATTATATTAAGTATAAAATTATTTAAACAGTATCGAGTTTATTTTTCTACAAGATATTTAATTATTTTTTTGTAAAATTGGTTTGACGGTTTTGACTACAGTTTTACAGGACCTTCCCGTAGTGGCACTTGCCACTTCTACCCTCATAATCCGCTGTAAAGCAAATTATGTGTTTTGATTGAAGAGTTGCAGTTCCTGGCCACATTTAGAGGTAAAACGACCGTCTTAATATTCAGAAGTAACAACGCGTCCATTAAGATGAGGTTGCATGTGGATGTCCATGGGTTTCAGCGACCACTTAACATGGATGTGCATGTTAATTGACACTCTTCCCATATATAAACAGTTTAGATTACAAAATGTTATATTTTTTCAACTTTGAGCTTTTGTAGTCCAGAAAAAATCGAGAATAGTAAAAATATGGTGGTTTCCGTCGCATCTCCGCGTCGCCCGTGAACGCTCGGGCAGGTCAGTCGCCGTCACCGTAGCGTACGTAATCGTCGACCGTGACCTTTGTCATTAGCGGATTTAACGCTAGGTGCTATCTATTTGAATAAAATTGGGGTGTCTGTTTGTAACATTAAAATAACAGCTTGCATATGCACTTAGTAAAAATGCACATGTATGTATACACGGAACATATACCAAAATAACATTTTTTTTCATTTATATCTGTGTGTTAGTTCCGTCTAATCTCTAGATCGGCTGGACCGATTTTGACGGGATTTTCACTGACAAATAGCTGATGTAATAAGGAGTAACTTACACTTCTTTTTTTTATTGCGATAGAGAAAGAAACGGGCATGCAGGCCACCTGATGTTAAGTGGTCACAGCAGTCCATGGACAACCACGTAGGTACAACATGCAGGTATGCAGGTAGAGATAGTGGATCTTCCTGAGGATCTACTGAAAGTCTGAACACAGCTCTGATACAGGGTGTATATAAAAAAATCCTCGAAGGGTTCTTGCTTTTTTGCTTGTTTCTTTCATTTTGCAAAATTGCTAGTCCTGACCTCTGCAGCAGATACTTTGGCAGCGGGCATCATTAGAATAAGATTACGTTTAAACTAAAGAACTTGCGTTTGAAATGCGGAGCGGGAAGAAAGTGTTATAGGTTAGCGTAAGTTATCAGTTCCCAAAGAAAACGTACTAACAGCTACAGAGAAGTTCTTAGGTTTCAAAGAACAGAAGTTCCAAAAGAAATTTATGTGCTTCGATTGTTGCGAAACCATTGAACCTGTTTAGTAAAAGTATTCTTCACGTGGAGGCATAAATGTGTAATGTATATTTATTATTGTCTGATTTTAAAATAATAGCGAGAGTATTCTTCTGCCGGCTTTTTTCTGCCGGTAAACCCAAAAGTTGACCGGAAGTACCCAGTACTTCAAAAACTTTGCCAACAGAAGCCCTGAAAGACGATGTACTGATTTTACATTGTACCCTTGATATTCATTAAGTGTATGTAAATACCCTACAATGAATTAATTATTTGAATTTGAAATTAAATTTCAAGTAATGTTACTTTTTAATACACCCGATAAAAAATAACAAGGGATTTGAAAATATCATTACATATTGTAAGGCAACGATGTTGATATCACGCTATTTTTCGATGCCATAACTGAGTATGGTATTGTGATGGGATAATATTATTTTGAAGTGAATTATGTATACAATAAGATATTATGTAATTCGTTTAAAAGTTAAATGTAACGCAATAAATACTTTGTTATCATTTTTATGACAATATGATGATTTATAACAATGACGGAGGAGATAGGATAAACGAAAAAGTAGAAAAATGGCGGGAGTTGAAAAATAATGGTGGTAACGAAATATGAAAGCGAAATCTAAGTTACGGCCGATCTTTACGGGAAATATAAAAACGAAATCTAAGATAAAGTCGACCTTTTAATAAGACTTAAAATTTTAGTAACTTATTAAGTACTAGCTGTTGCCTGCGACTTCGTTCAAATGAGCTACTATTGTCGAGTTTCAGATTTTATAACAGCAAAAAATTGACATGTCTGACATAATTCTCACTTGCCACTTCAAATTGAAACAAAAAAATGAAGCTTTCAAAGCAAAGCATTTGCATTTGTGAAAAGTGCACTAAAATCGTTAAGCCATTTTTGATATTAGCGCTCACAAATGCCCAAACCAACAGTAGAAATTCTAACAGCTATTATTTTGGGTACAATTGTGTTAAGAACGGCCCCTAATAACAGTTTTTCTCATATATCATTTGTGTACAGACAGTTATTAGTTAAAATTTTATTAATTGTATAAAATAATTATAGATATTTTTCACGCTTGTACTGCTATTATTTGAAGAGAGCTTCGAAACAAAAGATCTACGAAATATTATTTCATAAAATGTAGCTTCTACATTATATCAACGAAATGCAAACATATTTTTTGTCTTTCATACCTATTTCTTTGCTCGGCCATACTTATATACCAGTATATAAGTGGAGACTGGTTATATGTTCTATGTGTATTTAATTATAAGGGAAGACCCATAGACACAGTGGAACGCAAATAATGATGGTTCTGTGGTTAATATTTGAATTAAAAAGTCTGTTATGTGTTTTTTTTTTTATAAAGAAGCAATATCTGATCTTTTTGCTTAAGAGTTTAAGTTCTAGTCTTGACGACGAAAGGACAAAAGGTAAAAGGTTGAGGTTACAGACAAACGCTAGACCGATTTAAAATTATTGGATTTGATTTGTTACTCGTAAAGATTTATAATAGGGTGAAAATTGTATTGATTATGTTAGGTAGCTAGTATTTATAGAGACGATCATCTCAGTCCTTGGGAGTAGCAATGCATATATGTACAACATCAGATAGGAACTCAGTCATAATTGATATCGTCGATGTCCATGGCCTGCACGCTACACTTTTCATAAAATAATGTATATTGCATATTTACTATCATGGTGGGGGTGTGTAATGGGGGAGGGGAGGGGGATATGGGTATCCAATCTACTAACATTTTGTATCTGTCACGGTATATCCATTCGTACATACACGTTCCAATTATAAAGTTCTCAAAATATCTGCCAATCTTCACTAGGCCAACATGATGGACTATTATTGAAAACTTTTTCATTCATAGGGAAAGTAATGGGTTGTTGAAAAATACCAGCGAAATATAGATATTTACTATCCTGTTTATGGAATAGGGATAAATCTACATACATATATACATAAGTTCATACAGGTATCTAGATCTGTCCTGGCACCAACGCCATCAACGGAACTCGTTTAAAACTCGTTGACTGCAGCAATTGGGTTGTTGTTGCCGGTTGCCATAAACGCCAAAGTGGTCTCTCACCCACTTATCTTTACTTATAACACACAATGTCGCCTTGTCTGTCTTTCCGTTTCCGTGTTTTGAGTGGAAAAGTCAGGATCAAATTTATGTGACTTTTAGCATGTATATAACTATATATTGTGTACTCAGATAACCTCGTCTCTGATCAGGCTTTAGTATACTTTTGGTTGCAATAGATAATCTAGGATAATTGAGGTCACAATTTTAGTTTATGTAAGAAATAGGTGGTAATGCGAGATGGTAGTTTTAAAAGAAATGTAAAATTGGTCACAGGTCCCGGTCTATTCAACTCGGCATCTCGCTCCAGTGACGTCACTGCCATGTACTAATACAATGTTCTGAAATGGTTTTATAATTCATTTGATTTTTACAGTTATATATTTGCAAGTCATACGTTTCTGCTATGTAGTTAATATGAGCGAAGCTGCAAACACAGTTAGTATGATTTATGAATCACCTGTTGAAATTGCATATTTTACATCATACATATAGCATTGAAGTTCAATTTTTAACCGTTCAAAGATGGAGGAGGTATCCTTTCAATTCGTCCTTTTTTTGTGTATGCCAATTACTCAGCAATACTTTAACCGATTGGAATGAATAAAACGGTATTGTGTCAGACTTTATCCCGAATTGCTCTCTTCCTGTCAATTTCGCAGAAGTTACGTTACTGAATATCTATGGAATTGGAATGGATTGGGCTTTTTCTGTGTGTGATTTTAATAGTTATTTTTCAATAATGTGTGAACTAAATGACAAGTATAAATGTCTTTATTGTAAATAAAATTATTAAAATTAAAAAAGAACTACGGGAAATATAAAAGGTTTCATACCTAAATTAAAATAGTCATTGATTTCTATATTTTGTGTTCAATGCGTAACTAATGCTAGCATTATTTCAAATGTATTTAAATTTAAAGTATACTGATAATTGTATACAAAATAAATTAAATTATTGATAAAGTAAAAAGAAATTACAAATGAAATATGTCCACAAGAAGTCCTATTAATGGCATACTGTTCAGAAAGCTGGCATACTTTCCTAGTTATATTGTGAGGCTAATTCTTTGAGCGAAATACCTGTCAGTCCTCCAGTCACCCGATGCGACGATGAGTCTGTATGACATGTCCTTTTGATGTTCCTCATGTGACCACGGACGCCTTTTTTTTTGGTTCGTACAAATACATAATCTTTTGGTATTTATGAGTATTTTCGGCGTTTGAGAACTACGGTTGTATTTGTGGTATTTCGGTCCCCGGCAGGCATTAATAACGTTATATATGACGTCTGTGAATTAAAATATAGAGAAATAATAAATAAGTATTCATAAGTGAATTATTACAGTTCCAATAAATTTATTAATTCGACACGTATGGATTTAACGTGTCGAATTGATAAAATATTTTTAAGCATAACAATATGGATATTAAATCAGAACTAGTAAACGGTCAATTCCTAATATATATTTTTTATGATACCATGTTCACAATTGCAATAGATGTTTTGTTTCTCTTATCATTTAATTTGTATTGTTTCCTTAGTTTACCTTGGAATACTTAAGACAGATGAACAAACAACTTATAAACAAGTTTACACTACCGTATTTGTTTGACCACAAACAAAAACTTCAGAACTTACTACACAAAAACTTGGTTTGACTCGTGTGGTGTAAAGATGCGTGTAATTATATATTTAAACACAAGGTGCGGCTGCATCCTATCTAGTAATTACATCTGCCATTCATTAATTGTACTCCCGTACTCATTGAAAGTAATTAGGAATATCCGAGACGATATGATGTATATAGTTAGCCGGTGAACACGGCAGCTGGGGCCTGTACCAGCTTAATGGAAGGTACACACCATCCGTAATATATATTTTCAAATCAATAGGATTATGTATTCTTTCTATGTGAGAGAAATCTTATCTAAATTCGAACGTAGATAAATTGCTACTCCTGAGAACTAAGATGGTCGCTTCGCTTCAAAGTGTAGCCGGCAACCGCACCTCTCTAACCGAAACACAAGTAATGCTTCCCCAGTCGAATTACAGTTCTCCCACCGTTAAAATTATTATATATGTCGGAGACGTCAATAGTACTTGCATTGATAAACGAGGCGCAAGCGTTATCGGGGATAGATGGCGCTACGACAGAGTCTAGGTGGTGCTGTGCGCGG